>JAGQAX010000012.1:42118083-42249594 GCA_019142605.1 Cephalopholis sonnerati
CTTGTGGAGTTTGAATTTAGTTAGTTGATAGTAGCATCATAGCTTGCTAATTTTGTGTGTGAGGCCACTCATCTATCAATCAGTACATTTACATGCACGGAGTAAGCTCATAGCTCGGCTAATCAGTCAAGTCAGACTTCTCGTCTTGTCTAAGTATACATGCAGAAGAGAAAATCGCATTTCTGACCAAGTACGTCTGACTCTGCCTCGATGGGCAGCGCTGTGTCCTTTTTAATATAGTGTGTATTGAACTAGTTCCTGTTGACCTGAAGAGGAATAATAAATTATATTAAATAAATCCGCATTTCACGCTTTCCTACCATCCATAAACTTCACAATGTTTAGCTCCTTTAGATGTCGGAGCATAAATGTAGTTTCCTTGTCCGTCTAGAAGTGCGTCTTTTGCTTCTCAGTCGCCGTGGTGTTTGTTTTTCCGAGAGTGAACTGTTGCTACGTCATCTCCTTCTTCCGGGTGAAAGCCCCCTAAAAAAAAAAAGTGGTGCATGTGCAGAATGCCGAGTCTGACTCCAGTTGGACTAAGTGGATACATGCAATATTTCAATCTTTAATCTAATTATCTAGGTGTGTTAGTCGAGCTACAGATAGTCCAATTTCAGTCGGGCTAAGCTGGTAACATGCATTTAAAAGTTTGGTTTCAGTCGCAATAAGCCAAAAATTCGATTTTCTCAAGCTGCATGTAAATGTACTGAGTGTATTTTTTGCTGGACTAACCCACTTAATGACATGTTAAGCTCACATGTCACTAACTGCTGTAAGGCCACTCCTCCATACAGAGGATGATCATGATCAGTGCCTTGCCTATCTAGAAACTGGACACCTCAGAGCTGACATTTCTGAGGACCTGTGTATGAACAATAGGTTTATGATACTCTCAGTAAAAAAAAATGGCCAGACTTGCAGAGACAGATGATACTGCATTGCCACTATGGGTAGTATGGGTTAGGAAGGGCTCCTGCTCAGTTTCCTGCCTTTTGATAGGGGCCTACCTCAGTGGTGACTGCCACAAGGTACTCACCTTGTCAAAATGATGTACCATAAGCTGCAGCCTTCTGCAGTGTGTTTATAGAAAAAAAGGTGGAAGTACGCCAAGACAAGGACAGACACAGCCTCCTGAGCCTCTGTTTGTTCTTCCAAGGTTATGATAGTGGGTGATTACATGAATCAGAGCCTGGCCATGCCACAGTGAAGGCAGCAATTCAGATGGCTTTAGCAGAGCTGGGGCTGGACGAAGCTTCCGTTGCAGCAGCTCCCTCAAATGCTGTTTTCAGGCAGACACGATAGCCCTCCACCTTTTCAGTCCCTTCATTTAAACCGTACATTATTGAAGAGCTCCAGAGGTGCTGATCAGATCCTGAATTGTTCTCCCATGACACCAGTTATTGAAGAAATTTGGCTGCCATGCAGAAGGCAGGTAGCTATGGTTTAGACTATGTGGCCCTGACTTACCATTGTCTATTTGAGGCTGTTAGACCAGATGGCCACTATCCCCATCCTCAGCATCCACTGACTTATGATCTCCTTGCCAAGAGTCATAATAAAGCAGACTGCATAGGGCATATTAATAATTTTCCCTTACCCCCGCTCTGTCTCAGGCCCTGTAGGAATCTGGTGCAGACTACTCTGCTCAGACCCTCAGTGTGGAACGTCACCTCTCTGGCAGGGAATGAATCAGACCTGGTGCAGGAGGTGGAGTGGTACCAATTTCATATAGTTGGGCTCACCTCTCCACATAGCACTGCTTCTGGAACCCTGAATTCCTGGAAAGGGGCTGATCTCTTGCCTTTTCTGGAGTTGCCCAGGGTAAGAGGCACCAGGCAGCTGTTAGAATACTCCCGGGCTGAGCGCTGCTGTATTGGAGCTCTCAGGAGCACAGAAGGGTCACTTCAACGCTGCTGTAAGTTACTGAGAGGAGGTCTCTTTGTTTTTGCTTATCCACCAAACATGAGTCAAAGTACCCAGCTTTCTTGGAGTCTCTGAATGGTGTCCTGAAAAGGGTCCCAACTGAGGACTCTATAGTTTTTCTAGGCAACTCCAACAATTACGTGGGCAATGATGGAGAAATCTGGAGCTTGTGGGGAGGAACAGTCTGTCCGATTTGAACCGGGTGGTGTTATGTTATTGGACTTTTGTGTTAGTCATGGATTAGCCAAAACACCCATCATAGGGTGGTTCATAAGTGTACTTGGTACCAAAACACCCTTGGCCATCAATCAAAGATAAACTTTGTGGTCATGGCATCAGAGGCCCTATTCACAAAGTGTCCTTTTACAACGTGTTGCTCTTAGTGAAAAAATTCTAGGAAAAATCTTGGAATTGTGTTTTTTTTTTAAGAATTCCCCCGTAAAGTTAAGACTAGGTCCTGGTAACGATAAGTTATTTACAAAGCGTCTTTGCCCTCAAGAGTGCTTCTAGGGCAAAAATCTGTTAGGAGTAGGGAGGAAGACTTTCAAGTGGCTTAAGAGTTTCTTAAGCAGAGAGGAAAACAGCAGAAAGACAAAGAGATCAGAGAAATATTCAGCAAACACTGGATGACAGTGATGTCATGCAGGGATAATGTTTGTGGTCAATCACATTAAAGATGTGTTCAAATTTCCCACCCAATGCAATAACATCATAGTGCCAGAGATGTGCTCACATCTCCCACCAATTGCAATAACACTGTAATGCCAGAAATGAAAGTGATCAACACTAAGATATCTGCACCTGGAAAAATGCATCAGTGCAGCAGTGATGATGTGAGTCTGTCTCAACCTTCCATCAGCAGAGTGATCACAATTACAGTACTGTCACGTCTCATATTGTGATGCAGTTCATTTCATTTCATTTCCACGGGTTGTACACACTTAAAGGCTGACAAAAAAAAAACAATCACGTCTGTTAAAAGCATGGATCATACCTAGCAGTGGGGTCAACCACTGGACCCTCTTGAAGGTCAAAGTTTCTGTCCTGTCCTTGCCTGGAACTCCTAAGCTAGGTCTCCTTTCTAGAAATTTTTAGACTAAGTTAGGAGCCCTCTGAGAGGATTCTCAAATATTTGTGAATATGGCCCCTGATCTGTGGCTGTATGTCATGGACATTTGGTGAAGTGAGGAGCAGAGCTCTAAACAGATTACCACCTGGTAGTGAGTTGGATCAGATGGCAGGGGAGGCTGCCGGATAGATCTTGTAAACCCAAATGTGTATTGAGGGTAAACTGGGAACATCTGGCTGAGCTGCTAAGAGTTGTGGTCAAATGGTAGTTTCTGCCTGTTGTGGTGACAACCTACAAACCTGCTGGTGGACACCAACATTGAAGGAGGCTGTCAGGCAGAAGAAGGAAGCCTTTCAGGCTTGGTTGGTATAGGGATCCCTTGAAGCAGCAGACTGGTACCAGTTGGCCAGAAGGGCTGCAGCTGTAACGGACCTCAAAGCAAAAGCCTGGATGTGTGAGGAGTTCGGGAGGCTATGGAGAAGGATTTTCAGTTGGTCTTAAGTAAATTCTGGCAAACTCAAAAGGGAAAGCAGGGCTTGTCTCAGGCTGAGGCAGGGTAGGAAAACTGCTGACCTGGGCTGGGGATATTGTCAAGCGATGAACCTGCCTGAACCCTGCCATCATCTCCTCCATGGAGAAGACAAATTTTCAAGAGTCAGAGGAATGTGGATTTCATTTTAGTTATCAAGATCTATCTTTAGTTTGGCATCGTCTCTTTTGTGATGGAAAAAAGGTAATCGACTTATAATTTGTCATAGTTTTCATCAATGAAATGAACACTGTACTGCTTTCTGAAACAAGCTGCCTGCTGATTTGAGGTCCAGCAACACTGTGTCCACATTTTAAGGCAAACTTAACTCTTATTCTGCCAGATTTATGGTGAATTAGATTGTGTGTATGAACTTGTTTACTTGTTTTTTTGTTCTGTTTTGTGTTTTATGGTAACTATGGATTATGGATTCTTTTTGATTGTGACAATGTTTTTGTCTTCTCTGTATTATGTTAATGAGTCATGGTTGTACTGTACTCTAGTTGGGGTGGTGCATTCCACTGCATTCATGTGCAGTGGGGACATCCATAGACAAAATAGCTGCTAGACAGACAGTAGCTGTATAAAGCTGGCAGTCTTACTTTATTCTTTTAAAAATGATCATATGTTATATTTATTCTGTTTTTCTGTTTTTATTTTTTGACAACATAGCTTTGAATGCAATGTTGTGTGGCAACTTAAGTTTGAAACATCATCACATCATGAGGTCCACAAAGCAACATGTGTTTACTTTGACTATGTTCATGTGCACTGGGATCCAGAGTATGACGAGGTCGCCTGTTGTCCACGGAATAGATGGAATTTGCATAGGGGAGGTGAGAATAGAGATAAATCAGCTTTACGTCAGAGAGATAGGAGAACCTGCTGAGCTCTGGCAGCTTTCTGATCAAAGCCATTTGTTAATGGCCATGGAGGAGGCTGAACTCTGCTTTCCCCAAGTCAACACCTCCTGCAGGAAGATGAGTCACCATTACTTGGAGGCCACATTCATTTGCAGTCTGCTGTCCTGCATCACTCTGATCACTGTGTTTCTTAACCTGCTGGTCATCATCTCTATTTTCCACTTCAGGCAGAGATACACTTATCTGCATGACTTACAAAGTGTTTATTTGGTTACAGTTACATGAAGAAATGGCTTTGAGCTAGGCAGCATGATGTCACATTTAGGCTGATGCTATCTTTGATTATGGTGCTGTTGAGATGTGTTATTGAAAGAATTAGTGATGATTTGTTACATTTCAGGCTGCTGCACATCCACTAACCTTCTCCTCTTGTTCATTAATAGTGCATAAGAGTAATGTTCTCTTGTTTAGATATTTAAATACTGCACACTGGTTACTTGCAAATGCCTTTACATCTGTAGTACTGTGCTGTATTTAGGCCTTGCTGTTATAGGACAATTCATACTCCCACTATCGTAACTGCTAATAACTCTTATTTCTACACAAACATATTACAGTGTATTCAGTGTTGTTGTTTTTTTCCATTTCAGGCAGCTCCACACCAACACCAACTTCATCCTCCTCTCTCTGGCTGTTGCTGACGTCTTTGTAGGTTGCCTGCAGATGCCAGCTGAAATCCTCCTCTATCGAGGTTGTTGGACTCTGGGTGATTTAATGTGTGCCATGACTTACTTTTTAGGTTATATCTCTGTCAATGCTTCAGTAGGAAACATGGTTCTCATATCAGTTGACCGCTACATTGCTATTTGTGACCCCATGTGTTACTCCACCAAAGTCACTCTGAAAAGAGTTCAACTTTGCATTTGTCTGTGTTGGATATTTTCTGCTGTTCACAGCAGTTGGATGCTGAGAGATCTGTTCAAACAGCCAGGCAGGTATAACTCCTGTTATGGAGAGTGTGTAATTGTAGTTAATTATATTGATGGAGCTATTGACCTTGTTGCGTCCTTTTTTGCTCCCATTCTTGCCATCATAGTTCTGTATATGAGAGTGTTTGTGGTGGCTGTGTCTCAGGCTCGTGCCATGCGCTCCCGCATTGTAGCCGTCACAGTGCAGCATTCAAAGACAGTAACTGTTAAGAAATCTGAGCTGAAAGCAGCCAGGACTCTTGGTGTTGTTGTAGTTGTTTTTCTTGTGTGCTTTTCTCCTTATTATTGTTTTAGCATTGCAGCTGAGAACAACTTGGTAACAGTGTTGACTGCAGCAAGCCAGATTTGGCTGATGTATTTTAACTCCTGTCTAAACCCTGTGATCTATGCCTTTTTCTACCCCTGGTTCAGGAAAGCTATTAAGCACATTGTTACACTTCAGATACTGA
Organism: Cephalopholis sonnerati; assembly: GCA_019142605.1. Classification (NCBI taxonomy): domain Eukaryota; kingdom Metazoa; phylum Chordata; class Actinopteri; order Perciformes; family Serranidae; genus Cephalopholis; species Cephalopholis sonnerati. The sequence goes on from JAGQAX010000012.1 coordinate 42,123,906, forward strand.
AGCCTGGCTCCCGTGAGGCTAACATAGCATAGAGATAGACTGATGGAGAGACACAAATCATTCTCTCTTTCTGAAGGGAGGTTCTTTTTCTTTTTGATGTCGAAACACTGAATTTACACAACACAAAGTCAAAAGATTTAAAATTATATATGGAGAAAATTACTATGTTTATATGATTCAAAAATAACTACAACAACCCAACTCTTTTGTTTTAGATTGCACATGAATACATTTTGATAGGTGGTTTCAGTTATCCCGTTAGAATGACTAAAACCAGCAAATCTCTTAAGGAAAATTTTGCTGCCGCTTTGTTGATAGCAACCCAAAAACATGTGTCATATATTGATCCCTGCCAAAATTCAGTTCAGATCGGGGACCTGACTTTACGGCAGAGTCAGGAAATTCTTTACTTCGTTTGTTTCATCATTCCGAAAAACAAATTCTCTCCACTGTTATCTCCTTATGATACTATGAAATGTTCCCTGTGATAAAGCCACACACATTGCAGCTGCTAGTTCAGATTACTGACGTCTTTATTCCAGTTGTATCAGTTATACTGTGATGTGTGTTTGCTAGTAAATAAATGGAAATTCTGTTCTGCATATAATTCTTTGTGTATGTTGTTTGTTTTCCCCACGCAGCCACCAAGTGGAATTTACAATAGTAAAAACAAAGAACTGAATCAATTTTCAAATCCCCAATCACAGAGTTATGGTATTAATCTTCCCTCATTATTAGCAAATATTACTTATAGGTGATACCTGTGAGGCAACATTTCGAGCGAGTTGTACCTCAATAAATTTTTGCATTGTTTTTGTCTTTAAAACTATTTTGGTTACACAAATGCTCAGTTAGGTAAGCCCTCATGAGCATAAAAGGACACCAGGGTTTTCAGGTGAATAAAATTAGCCATTTTAGCCTGAACCTACTGATTCTGAATTCCTCCCTGAGGATAAGTTTCAGCCCTTTACTATGCCGAGCTGTGCCAGCATTGTGCTGCAGCTGCTGTGTGGTCATGCCCCAGATGTTCAGTGCATTGGCACCTTCACCCGCTCTTAAGAGAACAGAACTGCCATCAAAGGCCTGAAACAAGCTGTGCAGTATTGCAGAGTCAATGTTTTGTTATGTTGTCATGGCATTCAGACGAATAATGAAACAGAAAAGAACCTTATTGTACACTCAACTGGAAAATTGTGATCTTCATAGTAGAGGATCTGCCCCCTATGTAGATATAAACGGCCCAATTTAAGGTGACAAAACCAACAAACAATTCTTATTCTCTAGGTGATTATACACTGAAGAAAATAGGGCTGCCTGCAACTAAGAATGTTCCTAGTGGACCAGCAGTCCTCATCAGGGTCCATCAGTGGACCAACAGTCCTCATCAGGGTCCATCAGTGGACTAGTGTCCCTCATGTTTGTGATATGAATGTAATGATGAAATGATATATTTTGGTGGTTTGAGTTGAAGGTGTGAGAAAGAATAGTCTCAGTAACATTGTTAACACTGTGCTACATTACAGAGAAATACAAACCGTACTAATGAACCTTCATTAATATAGGCCTATATTTTATCTCCAAGTGCACGTCACACACTGAGCGAGCCGCCTGTTAATGACGCTGTGGGCTAATGGGCATGTTGCTACTTCCATGTTTCACATGATACGTCATGTTTGTAGTGGACCAATGTAGATGAGTTTACATATCACCTTGGGTTGGTCCTTCACCTTCTCAAAATGATCCCACACTCATAGATTCAGTCATATCACTCCTGTTTTGGTGTCCTCGAACTGGCTCCCTGTTAATTTCAGGATTCAATACAAAATTCTAACTATCACTTACAGGGCCCTCCATGGTCAGGCACCTGCTCTGAAGCTTCCTGCTTCATACAGTGCAGACGCTTTTCTGCTTGCTCCTGTCGCTGCTTGCATTTTTCTTTTGATTTTCTTGCTTTTTTTCATATGAGGAACTATTAGCAACGGCTCCTGGATACTTATAAATCAGTGGGACCGACTTTTTTGTAGATATAGTAGGCTGTGGTCGTATTTCAACATTTTTTATTACCTCCTCACTATAACATGAGTGCGGCCTACCACTAGCACAAGCCTGCTATTAGCCTGCTATTAGCAGCAAGATAAACAAGATAAAGATGCCTCCTTTTTCCACTGATGAATTTTGTGATGACCATTTCCACATTTTTTGGGAGCGAAGACACCTTTTCAAAGGGAATGGACTTTTCCTGATCAAGCCAGGAGTAAAATTGTTGGCCTCTAATCTATTTTACTTCCTGTGTCACCCATCAGTCGCCTCTGCCAAGGACTTTTAAACAACAGGAACCAGTCAGGGGGAAAGACAAAACACGGCAGATTAAAAACCCAGTGGAAGAGCAACATTCACCCCCACCCGAGGAGTGCTCTGAGCCAAAGAGGCATCAGAGTCAAGAAGAGGAGGGGTCTCCACAGGCCTCCATCCCCCTCAACAACAACAGCACCTTCGACGGTCCACCTGCCTCGCCCCCTGAAACCCCCACCAGGTCTCTCTCCTCCTTACCTTCCCTCTCTCCCTCCTCACCCCACTTGGAGTTCACTGACCAGATGAAGGAGCTGGTCAATGCTGGACTAAGATGTACCCCCATTCCTCTCCTATCTTCTCTCCTATAAGCACCCCACGTCGACCACCACCACCTCCAACACAGGCTCCAAAGACTCGTCGCCCAGCCCCCCCACCCCTCCAACACAGGCTCCAAAGACTTGTCGCCCAGCCTCCTTCGTCCCTCCAAGGAAGCATCCTGTACTGTCTCCTCAACCCGACAAGGATGATAAGGCTGCCTGTGTTACAAGTACAAACTGATGTGTTCTGGGTCCAGGCTGCAAGATTACCAGCAGTCATGAGTCGTCGCAGGCCAAGCCGGGGCCCTGTATGCCATCAGTTTACAAAATTCCTGTCTTGATTGGTCATAGAAGAACAAAGGTGAGTGTGCTGAGAAACTCGGGGCACAAAAGTGACGGCACTAGATTGTTAAACTTAAAAAGCATTCCCTGTGAATCACAGTCTGTCCCAACAATTATAGAGGATGTTCCTACGACATTAAGACTTGCTTTACTGAACATCAGATCGTTGGCTGGAAAAACATTTTTAATCAACGATTTTATCACAGAACACAACCTTGATTTTATGTTTTTAACTGAAACTTGGTTGGATCAAAACAACAGCACAGCTGTTCTCGTTGAGTCAACCCCTCCCAGCTATAGTTTTATTAGTGAGGCCAGAGTGAGTCGGAGAGGAGGTGGAGTGGCAGTTTTATTCAAAAACTCTCTCCAATTTAAAAAATTCTTTTAGTAATTTTTCTACTTTTAAATATGTGGCTCTTCAGCTGAAGTCCTCCCCTTGAGCCATATTAGTAAATGTCCACAGGCCACCTAAATACTGTGCAGACTTTTTCGATGATTTTAATGAACTGCTGTCTATAATCTGAACTGAATATGACTGTATAATCACTGTTGGCGATTTTAACATCCATGTTGACAACCCCCAGGACAGAGGGGCTAAAGAACTGTACTGTACTCTTGACAGCTTTGGGCTGAGTCAGCATGTGTCAAAACCCACACATAACAGGAGGCACACTCTGGACCTGCTTATCTCCAAGGGTCTAAATATACACAGGGTTGTTGTGAGAGATGTGGCCCTGTCTGATCACTGTTGTGTTTTCTTTGAGAGCTCTATCTCTGTGCACACGAGTAATCAGAGAGAAGTTATCAAGAAGCGATGCATTACTGAAAACACCAGTGAAATGTTTAATGTACTTTTTTCTTCTACAGCAACCCTGCCTTGTGGTTCAGTCAGTGAGCTAGCGTTTAACTTTAATTCTAAAATGTTACATGTGATAGACGCCATTGCTCCCATTAAGTTGAAGGTTGTCTCTAGCAAGAAAAGATCTCCATGGAGAAATGCCATGGCAGTGAAAAATGAAAAAAGAGAGTGTCGGAAAGCTGAATGCAGGTGGCTAAAATCAAATCTCCAGATTCATTTTGACATCTATAAAGAGAAACTTCACACTTATAATCTACAGCTAAGGAATGCAAGGCAGTCTTTCTTTTCAAACATTATCACCAGAAACAAAAATAATGCTCGAGCACTGTTTTCTACCGTTGACAGACTAACAAAACCCCCTGTGTCAATAGCACCTGAACTTCACTCTGCCAGGGCCTGCAATGACTTTGCTTTGTTCTTTACAGAGAAAATTCAGAATATTAGACAGGCTGTGAATTCCTCAACACCAGGTTCAGGATCTGTGCTGTGTCTGTCTAAAAACCATTTAAACACCATGACGCAGTTTAATCCAATCAATGACAAAAATCTGGAGGATATTCTACACCAACTGAGCTCTTCCTACTGCTGTCTGGATGTTTTACCCACAGATTTTTTCAAAAAAGTTTCACACGTCATGGCATCTGATCTGTCACAGATTGTAAACATGTCTCTAAGCTCAGGAGTCTTCCCACAGACCCTGAAAACAGCTGTTATTAAGCCGCTCTTAAAAAAGAACAATTTAGAAAATGAATGAATGAATGATCTTTATTGTCATTGCACATGTTACAGAGCAACGAAATTTGTTTCAGTTTCAGCCGGTCCAAGAAACATAAAAAGACAGTGATACATAACAGGGGGAGGACAGGAGCGGGGAGAACTGTGGGTCGCCAAGACCTCAATGAACAACTACAGGCCGATATCAAATCTTCCTTTTTTAGGTAAAATGATTGAAAAGGCTGTGTTCCAACAGCTAAATCACTTAACAGTCAACAGCTGCTTTAACAGCACTGAGACAGCTCTGGTCAAAGTATTTATTTAATGACATTCGCTTAAACACAGATCATCGCAGATCTTCAGTTTTAGTGTTATTGGACCTCAGTGCTGCATTCGACACAGTCGACCATGATATATTACTTGATCGACTGGAAAATTGAGTGGGACTATCTGGCACAGTTTTTGATTGGTTTGCATCCTACTTAAAGGGCAGGGATTATTTTGTGTCAATAGGTAACTTTAAATCTGAGCAGACCAAAATTACATGTGGAGTCCCCCAAGGCTCCATCCTGGGGCCCCTTCCGTTCAACATCTACATACTTCCACTTGCTCAGATCATAGAAAAAAACAAAATAGATTACCATAACTATGCAGATGACACACAGCTCTACATTTCAATGTCCCCAAGTGACCATAGCCCCATACAAGCACTGGGTAAATGCATGGAGCAAATATCTGAATGGATGTGCCACAATTTTCTTCAGTTAAACAGAGGAAAAAACTGAGGTAGTTGTTTTTGGACCCAAAGAGGAACGTCTTAAAATCAGCATGCAGCTCCAGTCACTTCAGTTAAAAACCTCAGACCAGGCCAGGAATCTGGGTGTTGTCATGGATTCAGACCTGAATTTTAAAAACCACATACAAACAATCACAAAGTCAGCTTACTATCAACTCAAGAACATTTCTAGGATTAAAGGACTGATGTCGCAGCAGGACCTTGAAAAACTTGTCCATGCATTTATCTTTAGCCGAGTTGACTAATGTAACAGTATCTTCTCTGGTCTGCCTAAAAAGTCAATCAGACAACTGCAGCTGATCCACAATGCTGCTGCTCGAGTCCTCACTAAGACCAAGAGAGTGGACCACATCACTCCAGTTCTGAGGTCTCTACACTGGCTCCCTGTCTCTCAGAGAATAGACTTTAAAATTCTCTTGCTAGCATTTAAAGCACTGAATGGTTTAGGCCCAAAATACATCAGAGACCTTCTAGTCCAGTATGAACCATCCAGACCACTCAGGTCATCTGGTGCAGGTCTGCTCTGTGTTCCAAAAGTCAGAACTAAACATGGACAATCAGCGTTCAGTTTCTATGTTCCGTATATCTGGAACAAACTACCAGAAAATATCAGGTCTGCTGAGAGTCTGAGTTCTTTTAGTCAAGGTTAAAGACTCACCTGTTCACTGCTGCCTTTGACTAAAAGGCTTTCTACTTCTTAAATTTTATATTTTCCTTCGAAACTCTGCACTGCAACTCTTACTTTAATATGTATGTGTTTTTATATTTTTGGGTTTTATGTGTTGTTTTCTTACTTGCTTTTTTTCAATCACCTTTTACATGTTTCTTTTATAATGTTTCAATGTGTTTCTTTTTCCCTTGTTGCTGTATTTCAATGTCCTGTGTGAAGCACCATGGGTGATCATTCTGCCTCCAGGGAAGCTAGAGTCTTCTCCAGGCTTTTCAGTAGGTATAGTTAGTTTCCGTAACAATAGTTTTTTACAGGGTAGGGTTGTTAGCCCGACACCTAACCTATAAAGGGGTTTTGGGTATCTTTTCGTCTGGCCACTCTCCATTCACCTGTCCGCCATGGTTAAACCTGCCAGAAGCTTTAAAACTCCAGACGGCATAGCCTTCAGGGTCATTGTGGCACGTAAAGCTTCCTACCACGATAAGGTAGACACCCACAGGAAGGTTGCCACCAACCTCCTCCTCCTCTCTCTGGCTGTTGCTGACGTCTTTGTAGGTTGCCTGCAGATGCCAGCTGAAATCCTCCTCTATCGAGGTTGTTGGACTCTGGGTGATTTAATGTGTGCCATGACTTACTTTTTAGGTTATATCTCTGTCAATGCTTCAATAGGAATCATGGTGCTCTTATCAATTGACCGCTACATTGCCATTTGTGAACCCATGTTTTACTCCAGCAAAGTCACCCTGAAAAGTGTTCAATTCTGCATTTGTCTGTGTTGTGTGACATGTATAACTCCTGTTATGGAGAGTGTGTAATTGTCATGAATTATATTGAAGGCGCTGTTGACCTTGTTGCAACCTTTTATGCTCCAATTCTTGTCATCATAGTTCTGTATATGAGAGTGTTTGTGGTGGCTGTGTCTCAGGCTCGTGCCATGCGCTCCCAAATTACAGCTGTCATGGCGCAACATTCAAATACAATTATTGCTAAGAAATCTGAGCTGAAAGCAGCCAGGACTCTTGGTATTGTTGTTGTTGTGTGCAACTGTCCATATTATTGTGTTACCGTTGCAGCTGAGAACAAATTTTTGGTGGCATCAGCTGTCGGTGCTGAACTTTGGCTCTTGTATTTCAACCCTTGTCTAAACCCTGTGATCTATGTCTTTACAGAGTAAACAACCTCACACTGAACACCACAAAAACAAAAGAGGTCATTCTGGACTTTAGGAAAGGTGGCGCTGAGCCAGCCCCACTCCACATAAATGGAAAATGGGTGGAAAGAGTTCGCTCTTTCAGATTCCTGGGGGTGAACATCTGAGGATCTCTCCTGGTCTGCAAATACAACGGCAGTGGTAAAGAAGGCCCAGCAGAGACTCCACTTCCTGAGAGTGCTCAGGAAAAACAACCTGGATGAGAAGTTGCTCGAGACCTTCTACCGGGCAGCCGTTGAGAGCATCCTCACATACTGCGTGTCAGTGTGGTATGTTGGATGCACAGCAGCTGACAGGAGAGCACTGCAGAGAGTGATAGACACAGCCCAGAAGATCACAGGCTGCTCTCTGCCCAGTCTGAAGGACATTGCCAGCTCTCGCTAGCAGCAGAGCGGCAAACACCATCAAGGACAATTCCCACCACTCGTTTGAACTGCTGCCGTCTGGCCGGTGCTACAGGGCTCACAAAAGCCACACAAACAGACTCAGGGACAACTTCTTCCCCACAGCCATCACCACACTGAACCACCACAAACAAAACCCTACATAATTCTCCACACTACATACCTCTGGACTCTTCTCTACATTATCCAAGTGCAATAACTCCCAAGTGCAATATTTATATTTACATGTTAACTATATGACCTCTCATCTGTTTACAAGTGCAATACCCCAAGTGCAATTTCCGCATGTTGTTTACAAGAGTCTCAGCATTGTTTACAAGAGCACTACTTGCTATTTGCTCTAGACCGAGCCATTTCACTTTATTGTACTTTACATTGTTTTTATTCTGTTTTTTATATATTTTCTAAGTACTTTTACTGCCTTTTGCACTTTACTTCATTGTTCTTCTGCACATTTATCCTTGTTTGTGTTTTTCTTTTCTCTTTTCTTATTACACCAAACGAGTGGCATTCCAATTTCATTGTGCATTGCAATGACAATAAAGGCTATTCTGATTCTGAATATGCCCTTGGAAGTTGTCTCCTACCTCTGAGTCATGGTTTCAAGAGCACACTGATGTAGCAGTGCAGCACTGATTTAAAAGAAATAAGTCTCAAAGTCAAGATCATAAAGTCACTTTCTTTGCCTTCATTTGATTCCCAGTCAACACACTCTAGTAAGAATCGCTTTACCCCATCAGTATGGACTTCTCTGTGATTAATGACAATGTGTGTTTGCTAATAAATAAATATAAACTCTGTTCGACTGGCTTTTTTTTTTTTTTTTTTTTTTTTGCGCAGCAGCCAAATGGAATTAACAAGAGTATCAAAAAAGGTCTGGACTGATATAATCTTAATTACCAATCCCTAATTGTAACCCATTACAAAATTATGGTATCAATCATTCCTCATTAATTGACAAATATTTGTTTATAGGGGATACATTTAGTACAACATTTGTACCAGTTTTACCCAAGTAAATTTGTGCTTTGCCTTTTTTTAAATACAGTTTTGGTTACACAATTACATAAACCCATCATGACCATAACAAAGACTTTTGCTTGTTATTACCATAATATTAGGTGATCCAGTGCTTACACACCATATGGCGGCCACGGTGATGGTCATCTATTAATCAGTGACTGCAAATGTTTATATGGTTTGAAAAAACTGCATGTTCTCACCCCAATTTATCAAATATTGCAGCTTTGTCTGTGGACTTGCACCATGCGCTAGGTATGCTCCCGCATCTGCCGCTGATGTTCCAGGAAGCTGTGTCAATTTACGCTTGTTACATGCGTTGTGTCTCTTCAAAATCCACTTCCTTTTTTCCAGAAATGAACAGTTTGTGCTCATGAGATTCATATAGTCTATTTCAAAATAAAAGTACAATGTTAATAAAACATTGCATTTACATTTATTTCCTTGTAAAATAACAGCACATTGTTAGGTTTAGGCAAAGAAAGCACATGGTTCAGGGTAAGAGCAAAAATAATCATGGTTTGGTTCAACATTTACATGGTGAGCAAAGAGCAGGCTCCCAAGCTGTCATCAAATCATTCCATCATGTGGCCCAAAAATCAGCATGTGGTCACTGTGCTAGACTATGTTCAGGTGTACTGGGAGCCACAGTATGACCTAGTTACCTATGGTCTACTGAATAGATGGCATTTGCATATGGGAGGTGAGAAAAGAGATAAATCAGTGGTACTTTAGAGAGACAGGAGAAGCTGCTGAGCTCTGGCAGCTTTCTGATCAAAGCTCGGTCAGTGGCCATGGAGGAGGTTGAACTCTGCTTTCCCCAAGTCAACACCTCCTGCAGGAAGATGAATCGCCCTCACCTGGAGGCCACGTTCATTTGCAGTCTGCTGTCCTGCATCACTCTGATCACTGTGTTTCTTAACCTGCTGGTCATCATCTCTATCTCCCACTTCAGGCAGAGATACACTTATCTGCATCGCTCACAAAGTGTTTGTTCTTTGGTTACAGTTACATGAAGAAATGACTTTGAACTATTTTTAAGTTAACAATTTTGATTATGGTGCTGTTGAGATGTGTAACTGAAAGAATTAGTGATTTTTTTGTCACATTTCAGGCTGCTGCACATCCACTAACCTTCTCCTCTTGTTCATTAACAGTGCATAAGAGTAATGTTCTGTTGTTCAGGTCTTTGATTACTGCATACTGGTTATTTGCAAATGTAGTACTGTGCTGTATTTAGGCATCATGGTTATAGGACAATTCATACTCCCACTATCACAACTGCTAATAACTCTTATTTCTACACAAACATATTACAGTGTATTCAGTGTTGTTATTTTCCCATTTCAGGCAGCTCCACACCACCACCAACTTCATCCTCCTCTCTCTGGCTGTCGCTGACTTCGTTGTGGGTTGCCTGCAGATGCCAGCTGAAATCCTCTTCTTTCGAGGTTGTTGGACTCTGGGTGACTCAATGTGTGCTGTATATTACTTTTTAGGATTCCTCTGTGTCAGTGCTTCAGTGGGAAACATGGTTCTCATATCAGTTGACCGCTACATTGCTATTTGTGACCCCATGTTTTACTCCACCAAAGTCACTCTCAAAAGAGTTCGACTCTGCGTTTGTCTGTGTTGGATATTTTCTGCTGTTCACAGCAGTTGGATGCTGAGGGATTTTTTGAAACAGCCAGGCAGGTATAACTCCTGTTATGGAGAGTGTGTAATTGTAGTTAATTACATTGAAGGCGCTGTTGACCTTGTTGCAACCTTTTTTGCTCCCATTCTCGTCATCGTAGTTCTGTATATGAGAGTGTTTGTGGTGGCTGTGTCTCAGGCTCGTGCCATGCGCTCCCGCATTACAGCTGTCACAGCGCAACATTCAAATACAATAACTGCTAAGAAATCTGAACTGAAAGCAGCCAGGACTCTTGGTGTTGTTGTTGTTGTGTTTATTGTGTGCTCCTGTCCATATTATTGTTTAAGTGTTGCTGCTGAGAACAACTTGGTAGGGGTGTCATCTGCAGCAATTCAAATTTGGCTGATGTATTTTAACTCCTGTCTAAACCCTGTTATCTATGCCCTTTTCTACCCCTGGTTCAGGAAAGCTATTAAACACATTGTAACACTACAGATACTGAAGCCTGGTTCCTTTAAGGCTAACATAGTGTAAAGACAGACAGTGACAGACTGACTGAAATCATTCTCTCTCTGAAGTGGAAATTATTTATGTTGTCATTACACTTTAAGTAAACAACCTAAAGTCAGAGAAAACAACTTAATATCAAAAAAGTACTGTATCGATAGCCATGTCAATAAAATCTTTATTACAAATCCATAATTTGTTCACATTAGAGTGTAGCATTCATCTTTACTCATTAACTGACACAACATTTGTACTGGTTGCATCACATAATATTTGTGCAGTTTTTGTTTTTCTATATAATTTTGGTTTTACAAATATTACATAATGATTACACAAATACACTGTGACCATTAAAAGGACACAACAGGGTTTGATATTAGAGTGTATGGTCTACACAAAAAACAATCCCTTGGTTTGCAAAAGTGTTAAAGCTGGTGGTGTTTAAAGTAAATTAGCAACTCGAATAAGTGAAATTTATTGATTATTTTTAAGAATGAGACAGGTAACTTCAACAACATGGAGAAAATAATTAATTTTTCATGTAGGTTAGTTCACATAATAAATAAATTATGATAATGTCCATACATGGTCAGTAAATTTCAGTTAATATAGGGTTGATGGATTCAGTAATCCAAAGACATGAATATTTCTACTGTCATAAGTAACTGTTTTTAAGAGTTAGTGATGATGTGCTGGAAAAATCTGCTCTTTATTTACCAGATAAAAAACACTGACAAAGGTTGTACACTAAAGCTATTTATTTAATAAACACATTTTTCAGAATGTTCTATTTTATTCTTCCTGACCACCAGATGGCAGTGTCTTAGCACTAGATGTCTCCATCTTGCAGGTTATATCATCATACCAGCAAAGTTATCTCTGACCATGCATTATCATATGTAGCACGTATAAAACCCCAACATCATGCAACTGAAGGCTGATAGCATGTCAGTTTGGCTTTTCACTTGTGGCCTTATAACCAGAGGGTTGGTGCTTTGTTTTGCTTTTTTTTGGCCACCAGAAGTAAAAGACCGATGGACAGTGCTGATCTCATCGTTACAGTTCATGCTGAGCTACATCTAGACAGATGACTCAGTCAGTGGCTCACCTGGGTCATTGCTAGATGATCTGCTACACTGTTACCTCTCTGTACCCAGAGACATGCAACATAAGGGATGCAACTTTAGAGAGTACACCATCAAGTGGCAGGTTACTGCATAGTCACATTTGTCTGGTTAATCAGGCAGTGCTCGAGTGCACCACTACTGTCGGATCACTTTTTTTTTAAAGTGTTTTGAGGTACAGGCCACTATAACTCAGCCTAGTTTGTTTAGAACAGCAGCACAGTGTTTTTGCTGTGCCCATCGGACAGTTGTGTCTTGTGGAGTTTGAATTTAGTTAGTTGATAGTAGCATCATAGCTTGCTAATTTTGTGTGTGAGGCCACTCATCTATCAATCAGTACATTTACATGCACGGAGTAAGCTCATAGCTCGGCTAATCAGTCAAGTCAGACTTCTCGTCTTGTCTGAGTATACATGCAGAAGAGAAAATCGAATTTCTGACCAAGTACGTCTGACTCTGCCTCAATGGGCAGCGCTGTGTCCTTTTTAATATAGTGTGTATTGAACTAGTTCCTGTTGACCTGAAGAGGAATAATAAATTATATTAAATAAATCCGCATTTCACGCTTTCCTACCATCCATAAACTTCACAATGTTTAGCTCCTTTAGATGTCGGAGCATAAATGTAGTTTCCTTGTCCGTCTAGAAGTGCGTCTTTTGCTTCTCAGTCGCCGTGGTGTTTGTTTTTCCGAGAGTGAACTGTTGCTACGTCATCTCCTTCTTCCGGGTGAAAGCCCCCTAAAAAAAAAAGTGGTGCATGTGCAGAATGTCGAGTCTGACTCCAGTTGGACTAAGTGGATACATGCAGCAATAGTTCAATCTTTAATCTAATTATCTAGGTGTGTTAGCTGAGCTACAGATAGTCCTATTTCAGTCGGGCTAAGCTGGTAACATGCATTTAAAAGTTTGGTTTCAGTCGCACTAAGCCAAAAATTCAATTTTCTCAAGCTGCATGTAAACGTACTGAGTGTATTTTTTGCTGGACTAACCCACTTAATGACATGTTAAGCTCACATGTCACTAACTGCTGTAAGACCACTCCTCCATACAGAGGATGATCATGATCAGTGCCTTGCCTATCTAGAAACTGGACACCTCAGAGCTGACATTTCTGAGAACCTGTGTATGAACAATAGGTTTATGATACTCTCAGTAAAAAAAATGGCCAGACTTGCAGAGACAGATGATACTGCATTGCCACTATGGGTAGTATGGGTTAGGAAGGGCTCCTGCTAAGTTTCCTGCCTTTTGATAGGGGCCTACCTCAGTGGTGACTGCCACAAGGTACTCACCTTGTCAAAATGATGTACCATCAGCTGCAGCCTTCTGCAATGTGTTTATAGAAAAAAAGGTGGAAGTACGCCAAGACAAGGACAGACACAGCCTCCTGAGCCTCTGTTTGTTCTTCCAAGGTTATGATAGTGGGTGATTACATGAATCAGAGCCTGGCCATGCCACAGTGAAGGCAGCAATTCAGATGGCTTTAGCAGAGCTGGGGCTGGACAAAGTTTCCGTTGCAACAGCTCCCTCAAATGCTGTTTTCAGGCAGACACGATAGCCCTCCACCTTTTCAGTCCCTTCATTTAAACCGTACATTATTGAAGAGCTCCAGAGGTGCTGATCAGATCCTGAATTGTTCTCCCATGACACCAGTTATTGAAGAAATTTGGCTGCCATGCAGAAGGCAGGTAGCTATGGTTTAGACTATGTGGCCCTGACTTACCATTGTCTATTTGAGGCTGTTAGACCAGATGGCCACTATCCCCATCCTCAGCATCCACTGACTGATGCTCTCCTTGCCAAGAGTCATAATAAAGCAGACTGCATAGGGCATATTAATAATTTTCCCTCACCCCCACTCTGTCTCAGACCCAGTAGGAATCTGATGCAGTTCATTCCATTTCATTTCCACGGGTTGTACACACTTAAAGGCTGACAAAAAAAAAACAATCACATCTGTTAAAAGCATGGATCATACCTAGCAGTGGGGTCAACCACTGGAACCTCTTGAAGGTCAGTCAAAAAATTTCTAGCAAGGAGACCTAGCTTAGGAGTCCCAGGCAAGGACAGGACAGAAACTAAGTTAGGAGCTCTCTGAGAGGATTCTCAAATATTTGTGAACATGGCCCCTGATCTGTGGCTGTATGTCATGGACATTTGGTGAAGTGAGGAGCAGAGCTCTAAACAGATTACCACCTGGTAGTGAGTTGGATCAGATGGCAGGGGAGGCTGCCGAATAGATCTTGTAAACCCAAATGTGTATTGAGGGTAAACTGGGAACGTCTGGCTGAGCTGCTAAGAGTTGTGGTCAGATGGTAGCTGCTGCCTGTCGTGGCGACAACCTACAAACCTGCTGGTGGACACCAACATTGAAGGAGGCTGTCAGGCAGAAGAAGGAAGCCTTTCAGGCTTGGTTGGTCTAGGGATCCCTTGAAGCAGCAGACTGGTACCAGTTGGCCAGAAGGGCTGCAGCTGTAGCAGACCTCAAAGCAAAAGCCTGGATGTGTGAGGAGTTCGGGAGGCTATGGAGAAGGATTTTCAGTTGGTCTCAAGTAAATTCTGGCAAACTCAAAAGGGAAAGCAGGGCTTGTCTCAGGCTGAGGCAGGGTAGGAAAACTGCTGACCTGGGCTGGGGATATTGTCAAGCGATGAACCTGCCTGAACCCTGCCATCATCTCCTCCAGGGAGAAGACAAATTTTCAAGAGTCAGAGGAATGTGGATTTCATTTTAGTTATCAAGATCTAGCTTTAGTTTGGCATCGTCTCTTTTGTGATGGAAAAAAGGTAATTGACTTATGATTTGTCATAGTTTTCATCAATGAAATGAACACTGTACTGCTTTCTGAAACAAGCTGCCTGCTGATTTGAGGTCCAGCAACACTGTGTCCACATTTTAAGGCAAACTTAACTCTTATTCTGCCAGATTTATGGTGAATTAGATTGTGTGTATGAACTTGTTTACTTGTTTTTTTGTTCTGTTTTGTGTTTTATGGTAACTTAGGGGATTCTTTTTGATTGTGACAATGTTTTTGTCTTCTCTGTATTATGTTAATGAGTCATGGTTGTACTGTACTCTAGTTGGGGTGGTGCATTCCACTGCATTCATGTGCAGTGGGGACATCCATAGACAAAATAGCTGCTAGACAGACAGTAGCTGTATAAAGCTGGCAGTCTTACTTTATTCTTTTAAAAATGATCATATGTTATATTTATTCTGTTTTTCTGTTTTTATTTTTTGACAACATAGCTTTGAATGCAATGTTGTGTGGCAACTTAAGTTTGAAACATCATCACATCATGAGGTCCACAAAGCAACATGTGTTTACTTTGACTATGTTCATGTGCACTGGGATCCAGAGTATGACGAGGTCGCCTGTTGTCCACGGAATAGATGGAATTTGCATAGGGGAGGTGAGAATAGAGATAAATCAGCTGTACATCAGAGAGATAGGAGAACCTGCTGAGCTCTGGCAGCTTTCTGATCAAAGCCATTTGTTAATGGCCATGGAGGAGGCTGAACTCTGCTTTCCCCAAGTCAACACCTCCTGCAGGAAGATGAGTCACCATTACTTGGAGGCCACGTTCATTTGCAGTCTGCTGTCCTGCATCACTCTGATCACTGTGTTTCTTAACCTGCTGGTCATCATCTCTATTTTCCACTTCAGGCAGAGATACACTTATCTGCATGACTTACAAAGTGTTTATTTGGTTACAGTTACATGAAGAAATGGCTTTGAGCTAGGCAGCATGATGTCACATTTAGGCTGATGCTATCTTTGATTATGGTGCTGTTGAGATGTGTTATTGAAAGAATTAGTGATGATTTGTCACATTTCAGGCTGCTGCACATCCACTAACCTTCTCCTCTTGTTCATTAACAGTGCATAAGAGTAATGTTCTGTTGTTTAGATATTTAAATACTGCACACTGGTTACTTGCAAATGCCTTTACATCTGTAGTACTGTGCTGTATTTAGGCCTTGCTGTTATAGGACAATTCATACTCCCACTATCGTAACTGCTAATAACTCTTATTTCTACACAAACATATTACAGTGTATTCAGTGTTGTTGTTTTTTTCCATTTCAGGCAGCTCCACACCAACACCAACTTCATCCTCCTCTCTCTGGCTGTCGCTGACGTCTTTGTAGGTTGCCTGCAGATGCCAGCTGAAATCCTCCTCTATCGAGGTTGTTGGACTCTGGGTGATTTAATGTGTGCCATGACTTACTTTTTAGGTTATATCTCTGTCAGTGCTTCGGTAGGAAACATGGTTCTCATATCAGTTGACCGCTACATTGCTATTTGTGACCCCATGTTTTACTCCACCAAAGTCACTCTCAAAAGAGTTCAACTTTGCATTTGTCTGTGTTGGATATTTTCTGCTGTTCACAGCAGTTGGATGCTGAGAGATCTGTTCAAACAGCCAGGCAGGTATAACTCCTGTTATGGAGAGTGTGTAATTGTAGTTAATTATATTGATGGAGCTATTGACCTTGTTGCGTCCTTTTTTGCTCCCATTCTTGCCATCATAGTTCTGTATATGAGAGTGTTTGTGGTGGCTGTGTCTCAGGCTCGTGCCATGCGCTCCCGCATTGTAGCCGTCACAGTGCAGCATTCAAAGACAGTAACTGTTAAGAAATCTGAGCTGAAAGCAGCCAGGACTCTTGGTGTTGTTGTAGTTGTGTTTCTTGTGTGCTTTTCTCCTTATTATTGTTTTAGCATTGCAGCTGAGAACAACTTGGTAACAGTGTTGACTGCAGCCAGCCAGATTTGGCTGATGTATTTTAACTCCTGTCTAAACCCTGTGATCTATGCCTTTTTCTACCCCTGGTTCAGGAAAGCTATTAAGCACATTGTTACACTTCAGATACTGAAGCCTGGCTCCTGTGAGGCTAACATAGCATAGAGATAGACTGATGGAGAGACACAAATCATTCTCTCTTTCTGAAGGGAGATTCTTTTTTTTTTTTTTGGATGTCGAAACACTGAATTTACACAACACAAAGTCAAAAGATTTAAAATTATATATGGAGAAAATTACTATGTTTATATGATTCAAAAATAACTACAACAACCCAACTCTTTTGTTTTAGATTGCACATGAATACATTTTGATAGGTGGTTTCAGTTATCCCGTTAGAATGACTAAAACCAGCAAATCTCTTAAAGAAAAATATTGCTGCCTCTTTGTTGATGGCGACCCAAAAACATGTGTCATATATTGATCCCTGCCAAAATCAGTTCAGATCGGGGACCTGACTTTACGGCAGAGTCAGGAAATTCTTTACTTCCTTTGTTTCATCATTCTCTCCACTGTTATCTCCTTATGATACTATGAAATGTTCCCTGTGATAAAGCCACACACATTGCAGCTGCTAGTTCAGATTACTGACGTCTTTATTCCAGTTGTATCAGTTATATTGTGATGTGTGTTTGCTAGTAAATAAATGGAAATTCTGTTCTGCATATAATTCTTTGTGTATGTTGTTTGTTTTCCCCACGCAGCCACCAAGTGGAATTTGCAATAGTAAAAACAAAGAACTGAATCAATTTTCAAATCCCCAATCACAGAGTTATGGTATTAATCTTCCCTCATTATTAGCAAATATTACTTATAGGTGATACCTGTGAGGCAACATTTCGAGCGAGTTGTACCTCAATAAATTTTTGCATTGTTTTTGTCTTTAAAACTATTTTGGTTACACAAATGCTCAGTTAGGTAAGCCCTCATGAGCATAAAAGGACACCAGGGTTTTCAGGTGAATAAAATTAGCCGTTTTAGTCTGAACCTACTGATTCTGAATTCCTCCCTGAGGATAAGTTTCAGCCCTTTACTATGCCGAGCTGTGCCAGCATTGTGCTGCAGCTGCTGTGTGGTCATGCCGAATAATGAAACAGAAAAGAACCTTATTGTACACTCAACTGGAAAATTGTGATCTTCATAGTAGAGGATCTGCCCCCTATGTAGATATAAACGGCCCAATTTAAGGTGACAAAACCAACAAACAATTCTTATTCTCTAGGTGATTCTACACTGAAGAAAATAGGGCTGCCTGCAACTAAGAATGTTCCTAGTGGACCAACAGTCCTCATCAGGGTCCATCAGTGGACCAACAGTCCTCATCAGGGTCCATCAGTGGACTAGTGTCCCTCATGTTTGTGATATGAATGTAATGATGAAATGATATATTTTGGTGGTTTGAGTTGAAGGTGTGAGAAAGAATAGTCTCAGTAACATTGTTAACACTGTGCTACATTACAGAGAAATACAAACCGTACTAATGAACCTTCATTAATATAGGCCTATATTTTATCTCCAAGTGCACGTCACACACTGAGCGAGCCGCCTGTTAATGACGCTGTGGGCTAATGGGCATGTAGCTACTTCCATGTTTCACATGATACGTCATGTTTGTAGTGGACCAATGAAGATGAGTTTACATATCACCTTGGGTTGGTCCTTCACCTTCTCAAAATGATCTCACGCTCATAGATTCTGTCATATCACTCCTGTTTTGGTGTCTTTGAACTGGCTCCCTGTGAATTTCAGGATTCAATACAAAATTCTAACTATCACTTACAGGGCCCTCCATGGTCAGGCACCTGCATACTTGGTAGATCTTGTGTCTTTTCACTGTCCTGTTAGGTCACTGCGGTCTGCTGGTGGTGCAATGGTGCACTTCCATTTGAGCTTCTGTGGACATTTTTAAAAGGCACTTAAAAACATATCTGTTTAGGCATGCGTTCCAGTCATATTCTGTTGTATTTTGCTTGTTTTGTGTATCTGCTATGATTCTGTTTTTTTTTTAATCATATACTGTATGCTGATATTTGATTGTGTTTTTTGTATCTTAACCATGTGAAGCACTTTGTGAGTTCTCTCTGTGAGAAGTGCTATATCAATAAAATTTACTTACTTTGGATTTGCTGCCCGACACATTAACTAGCCTGTGGAATAACTGCAGGTAACTAACCTGACTTCACTTCCTGTGTCTGTCCTTTCAAATTAAATTCACACATGCTCCAGTCATACAGGTTTCAATTTATTTTGACAAGGCGCAGCTCCCCACGTTTGTTTATTTTTTTCTGTGATGAAGCGACCAATGAAATCTTGTCGACTAATGACCTTCTAGTCAACTAACGTTTGGACGACTGCTGGGGGGGGGGGGCGGCCCCAAAAGAAAACTTATCTTTCATTTCTGCCAATATATCCTCCTAAATCCTACACACTGGACCTGTAAGGCCCTTTAACATTCAGCAAAACTCAGCCTTGTCAGGCTCTCTACGTGTGACATCAGCAGGATAAAAATGTCTAGTTACTTTTGCATCATTATGTATTCCTCATCTGCTTATTTGCTCAGTAGACACCTGTAATCACAAAGGCCCTGCACACCATCAGTTTTTCATTTATTCTGCTGAATTAAACTTCCACTCAGGTTGAAGGTACTGTTGTCTACTGATCACAGAAAAATACTACAAGATGACAGCGGTGGCATGCTTGTATTTTGCCTTTCTGTATATTTCACGACATTTTGCACTGAATTCTTGAGTACAGATGCAATACCAAAGATTGGCCAGCAGATGTCACCCTGTTACTTCCCTTTGCTCTGGAAAAATTTGCTGTTATCAGCCACAGTTTCTTCTAGAAGAAACCACAATTAAAAAATAACTCACAGAGGCCTTAATTTTCTAATAAATCTTAAAGCCAGTGATCAAATCTCACTCCACATTTAAAATGACAAATCTTATTCCAGACTCAAATACTTTGCTCAAAACATAGGACAGCCCCCTCCACCTTTCTCATGCATGACCAACAAGAATTCAGATAGGCCTTTTCCACATTTCAGCATGGTAAACTAGTTCAAAAAATAAAACCGGTGTGAATAATAAAACATATCATAGCTGGAATCAATTTAGCTGCTTTAGTTTTAGGGTTCTGCTCTTGTGCATGCTGTCACGCTGTCACGGGACACTTGAATTGACTGTAGCCATCAATAGGGATATCTGTGCCTTTCCTATTATGAAAAGTCAAATTGTCCATTGTAAAAAGTCCTCCTGGCTGCCTCTGGTTTGGCAGCCTTCCAGTCACCAGAGGAAATTTGAGCATTGTATGTTTGCAAACCACAGATGCATTTGCACATTTCATATGCATCACATCAAGGTTTCTAAAGCAACGTAAATGAGCTGATTGTCATCTGGAGGTGCGGGGACAGTAGACAGACAATAAAACTGGTTGTGATTTTCTGACCTGTCGCCGTTTTTCAGGCTTGAAAATTCTTTCGTTTTTTTGACCATGACATCACAGCATTTCCTGCCAAGACAACCTGGTGTCATTCCAAAGTCATTGAATACAGGCATTTGGGCAGTGACTTCCATGTCAGACCCTGACGAAAAAAAGCTGTCCTTTAACTTCACGGCACCTGATGACTTAGCGGGGAAACGAGGACAGGCAACGTAAGTTAAGAGGGCAAAAAGTCTTAGCAGAGAGGGTGGGAGGGGTGGTGGATAGATCCAGTAATTACTGACTTTCACCCAGGAGGCCGGTGTTGGCTTCTTTTTTTTTTTTTTTAATGTAAACATGTGCTTTTGTTTTTGATGAAAAACAACAAACAATTTGCAGCGTTATACTGACGCAGTGCTTTTATTTTGAAAGAGACTGCATGCAAACTGTACATTTCCTGTGAAAACAGAAGTGTATTTTGGAAACAGACAATGCATGTAACAGGCTAAAGTTGACACGGCGTCTTGGAACGTCAACAACCAACACACCCAGGGTACCTTGGACGTCATGTCACCATGGAAAGTTGGATTGGTACTGTGTGAGGACAAGAGGTCATGAATTTTGCCTCTAATCGTTAGAATTTTGTCATTAAAAAAAGCTCATAAATTCATTACTGCTAAGGGCTAAAGGAATACAAGGCTCAATAGAGCTGTGACTCTCTGTCAGCCTGGCTACAGTGCTGAAAACAAACCTGGGGTTGTTCTTATTTTCTTCTATTAATGATGAGTAATAGTTTGCTCTGGCATTGCTGAGGGCCCTCCTATATGTTTTAAGACTGTCTAACCAGACTAAACGAGATTCTTTCAGCTTGGGTAATCGCCAATTTTTGCAAAATTCATTTTATTTTTGGGTTTGGAAGTTGTAAGGCCTTCAGAGTGACAAACCACCCCAAAGAACGTCAAATCTGCAGCACAAAAACACCTGATATTTTATTTGTTTCATAAGGATGAAATTAATTTTTACAGTAGTCAGGAAGTCGACTCAGAGGGGATATCGACTCATTGGTCTAACAGAATAATGAATTTTCCCCCAGGGATGGACAGTGATTTGTTTTCAGTTTATAGCTATAAATTCCTCTTATTTTCATACATGTGTCAAAAACAAAAGTTGCAGCAGCAGATTCATGTAAAATGACAATGATTTGGCAAACAGCAAATACAGAAGGGCGAGTACTGCAAAATACAATAATACTCTAGTATTACCAGAATATTCATACTGATATACTACTTTGGTTTTTGTAACTGGTGCAACAGAAAATAAAAATGCAATTCATGTGGCCTCTTGGATCTTTAACTGTAGCCTTATGCTCAGAATTTGTGTTAGGATGCATTCATTTCTTTGATTGTCTCAAAAAACGTATTGGTTATTTTAAATGTCTGTAAGTTACTAAAAAAGCTCATCTGCTAGTGTGATACTCATTATGGCCAGCAGAGAGCAGTATGTACTGTGAAACAGGATGATTCATGGTGACAAAGTGGGACATGTTCTGATGAACTGTCAGGTTTTCTTGAGGCAACTTTTCTCTTACAGCCACTCTTAGAGAAGTTTTCTGTAGTTCCATTAACCTCAGACTTCTGGGTCACATTTTATTCAGCAAACATGAGAAAATTCACGTCTGAAGAAAATGTTCTGCTGCCTGTCAGAATCTCTTTGCTTTGTTGGTATTTAGCTTGACTTCCTCTGACTAGTCTTTGCTTTTCTGTCATCTCTGCATGTCGTGTGTGTTTCACAGAGTGATGTAAAGAAACAGAGCAACTGAACTCTTCTCTATTTAAACAGGTTGGCTGATTTTCAGATTGCACACAGCAGTCACTCAGCACAGCTGAGTTTAATTACAGATTGAAGAGAAATCACCTGCTTGGAGTCCCACTGTTTGTTCAAACCAATAAAATGTGCTAATGATATTGTCTAGTATATTACAGGATTTCTTTTTTACATAAGATTTCTTTATGTCAGCTTTTTTGTCTTTGATTGTGAAGCACTTTGTGACATCTGCTCTTGAAAAGTACTTTTCTTTTGTTCCACTACAAACCAAAAAAAATTCATCAATACCAAAGGATTTCACCAAATTCCTGTACTATTTTTAAAGCATTTAAGCCGTTTGCATTTATTTTGCTAAAACTCTTCATCACACCAGAGGGTGATCCAGGCTGACAGTAATCAGGGAGTCATGAGCAGGGGAGCGCTGACTCATGCAAAATGTTTTCACAGAATATAATATAAAGTTTGTTGCCTGCATGGCTTAAAGCTGGGGCAGGCAGAAATCAGAGAAAGGTAAAAAAAATAAATAAATAAATCCCCCACATGCTGCCCCCCCCCACTATTACTCCACCTTTATGTAGTTTTGCATCTCTCTGTGTTCATTGTTTTGTGTCTTAAGTTGTTTGGCTCATTTGAGGTAGTTTTGTGTCTTATGTGGTCATTTTGAGTCTCTTTACAGTTCCTTTGCGTCTCTTTGTGGATTGCTGTTGTTTTTGTCTCCTTGTGGTTGTTTTGTGTCTTTTTACTCATTTGGGTCTCCTAAGGTACTTCATGCCTTTCTTTGGTCATTTTTTTGTTGTTTGTAGTCATTTGCAGTTGCTTTTATATCGCTGTTTGGGTCTCTTGAGGTAATTTTGTGTCTCTTTGTGGTCATTTAGTGTCTACTTGTAGTTGTTTTGTGTCTTTAAGTAGTTGTGTGGGTCTCGAGGTAATTTTATGTCTTTTTTTTGTCATGTTGTGTCTCTTTGCAGTTCCTTTATGTCTCTTTATGCATTTTTTGTGTCTTTTTGCAGTCATTTTGAGTCTCTTCTCAGTTGATAAGTTAATTTCAGTGACATCTTGAGGGCAAAGACCAAGGGCCCCCCTTGACACTTTGGGCCCCTGGGGACCTGTGCCCAGTAGGCCTGCTCAGCAATCCATCCATGCCAATATATGTCTGTCCACTCTGAACTGTCTCAGTTTGTGCATGAAATATAGGCACTGCAAATCTGTCTCAAATCTGTGTTTAAATGTAGTGTCAGTTTTGCATTTATTATTGTTTCCAAACATCTAGTCATCTCCCACTTCAACATCTTCCCCAAGTGTTTGCACCTGTTGGTGGTCGGAGTTGTCACCTGTCCTAAAGTCAAAGATGATTTGTTTTGTTTTCTTGGTGTCGAAAACTGGACCGACTCTAACCAACAAACTGATCTGCTTACCGACAGCAGCTGGTTTCATCATTGTCTTGAATCATATCCACTGCTGCTGTGACATCAGATTTAATAGTAATATGATCAGATGTGCTGCTTCTGCACTGTATAGACAGTAAATAGAACTGAGGAAATACTGCTTCCCTGTAGAGCCTCAGTGTTAGTGATGATGGGAGAAGACTCTGCCGTTTATACTCTGACACACTGTTATCAGTTAGTCAGACAGGACTCAAACCATCTGATGATCGCAGGCCCTCACTGTTTGGTACCTGTTATTTCCTTTTTTCAGTTCATTTCTGGCTGGATGTCACAGCTCCCTGGAGTTGATTAGAGAGTAATTCAGGTCACCTGTTGTGCAGGTGTGGGTACTGAATGCTGATTAAGAATAAAGAGCAGCTTGGTGCATTTCCACTCTGGGCCAATCAGGGTGTGACGACACCCTCTCTGAGGGCTTAAGCGAGCTAAGGAAACATACACCCAGGACATTCTGACTCTTCTTCAACTGAATGCCGATCTCATGTTAGCAGAAACTCTGGTCTCTGAGCCTGTTTGAGAATTCAGTGCTGTCTGTCTCTGAGCTGTTTGAGGGGATGTTGTGCATCTTAAACTCTCAGTGGAGGGAACATTAAAGAATCCCTTTACACCAGGTCACCTGCACCTGCGCTGCTCTTAGTGTTTTCATGCAAGAGTTTAGCTCGCCAAACAATCACTTAGCGCCTGCAGGCTTTATACAGTGATTGTTTATTGGTTTATTTCCTTAAGACCCAATATAACCCTGACCCCATATAACAAGTTTCTTATCCAAGACACATTTATTATTGAAGAGGCATTTATATGCTGTTATTAAGGGGGAATTTTCCATTGTGAAGGCTCTTGTTTTGTTTTTGTTTCTACAAGTGAATATTTTTTTATAATGTGGTTGGGTACTGGTTCTCATGCTTCTTTCAAACCAGCTAAAATCTGGGGAATCAGTACCACCAATCTGTTACCATTCATTCCTAAATCAACTAATCTCTCAATTAAAAATGGGGTCTGATTGTATTAAATGCTGGTGGACTGTTTTAGGGCGTGGTGATGAGAGCTGACGTATTGCCACGTCTTTGTGTTGAGGTTTTGAGTGACGCTCAGAGATGCATCAGAAATATTTACTCTGGAGCGCACTCTGACACAAAGTGAACCATTAGTAAATTCAGAGCACTGTTGAATTGTACCGTCTGGTTATTCAGAGCACTGCACTCTCGGAGCAGTGCATACTCTGGGTACTCTGTCTGGAGGGACGACGCAGCAGTGCACCACTCACAGTCAAGGTGTGATGAACTAAACGGTGCCTTAATTCATGTAGAAATAGAACGCTCTGTTTCTTTGAACAACGGCGCTATCATTTTAGTGAAATGCATCAGATTGGATTTATGAACGCACCCAGTTAGTAGACAGGAGATAGCGGCATAGAAGCTAGATCGGAGCTGATCAAAGCTTAAGCTGAAAGTCTATGACCACTGCAGAGTCAATCTGTTTTAACTGTAAATTGATTGTCCATAGAGTGATTCTATTTCCAAAGGAGTTGATTAGTTAAAGGCTCTTTTCAACTGATTTCAAGCTGAAACTTGTTGCGTTGGCAATCTAGCATCTAATGAGAGCACCTTTAGACTCATCGTACCTTGCTAATCCGCTTCTCTTTGTGGTACAGCTCACTGCTTTTCCCTTGTGGTTCGGATATATTTAATATATAAATAAAATTAATGCTCAAATCATAAAACCAGAATAAATACTTTAAGACACATAAAGGTGCCTTGATGTGGCTGAGTGAAGCACACATAATGAAGAGACATTTATTGAATAGTGTAAATACACAGTTCTGTGATTGGTCTTTTACAAGTGTAATATTATTTACTTTACATAACCTGACATTTACAAAGCTGAAATCTACAAGCATAAAAAGCAACATTCACAAATACATGAAGATCAAATGCAGTTTGTGCTCCAGTTCATTCTGTCGCTGTAATTTTAGTTAACTATCAAACACCAGGGGGCAGAGTTGAGTCATGACTGGCCACAGTGAGTCCTCTCAGCTTGTTATTGATCAGATGTAGAATTCTTGGTCCTCTTCTTCCTCCTTGTCTGCCTCTTCCACTGGCGCACTGATGATGCTGCAGCTGTCGGACTGGTTTAAGGAAACGTCACTCAGAGACGGAGCAGCACTTGTGTTCACACTGGTGCTGTGGATACGTGAACCAAATGAGGTGGAGGGCGTGCCGTTGGTGGTGAAGCTGTTTGGAATCCGGCCCAGTGTGGCGGCCCTGTAGGCGTTCTCTGGGATGCCGGGAGAGAGGGATGGACCGATGTCTTCTGGTGGCGCCGATAATGGCCGAGGAGTCTGTGGCAGGCTGGCTTTGATGTATGCTGACACGACCGTGAGGTCCACAGTGCTGCCTGGGTTCACTTTGTTCCCTGTGTCCACATCTGTCTCCTCCGCCCCAATCAGAGCGTCCAAGTTGAGGCGGAAGGGCGGCATGTGGGAGGAGCCCCTGTTGAGGGAGTGGCTCCTGTGATGGGGGCTGGGAGATGGACCAGGGGAGGAGCAGGTGGAGTGGGAGCTGCCTGAGCCCAGGTTAGGGAGAGAGAAGAGGGAGCCGGACCGGTGGCCCCTCCACTGGGACCTCCAGGTGTCTGAATGGTGCCGGTCAGGCCACTGGTCCTGCTCCTCCTGCTCCTCACAGACCAGAGTTTGAGAGCTGTGGGAGGTCTGGACTCTGGGACGGGACATCGCCCGGTGGTGGTGGTGCCGACGGTTCCTGTAGGAGGCGGAGTTGCGGGTGAAGGTGGATGGAGCTGAAGCTGACTGGCTGACAGTGGATGAATGGATGTAGCAGGGATCCTGTTGGTGTTTGAAGTGTGCACCTTGGACCTGAGCAGGAAGAAAGGAAACAAATTAGATCATATACTACTGAATGCAGCGTAAAACTTTATCCATCTACAGTCTGAGGAGAAGTTTTAGTCCAGTTACGTACCAAAAAAGGCAACTTTAAGTCAAACTTTGTCTTTTGTTGAACAAACTTTGGTAGTAGTGGTGCACAATTCGTTCATAAAATGCAACACAAAGATAATTATTAGTATGAGTAATCGTATTATCAGTAGTATTTGAATCCGTGAGGAAAGTGGAGTATTAGGTGGTGATTCTGAGGTCAGCACAAAGAAAATACTGGCCTTGTATGTTTCTGCAAACCATGAATGTTTTTCCTCTGAGGACTGTGCCACCCAAAACTGGGTATTTTAAACCAAAACATTTTTTTCCCTCTAACCAAGTGTTTTTTGTGCCTAAATCTAACCACATGTTGACAACAGCGCTGTTGACACATAAAGAAACAAAGTTTTAACTAATCCGCTACATAATGAGGTAAACACGTCGCTTACCCGTGGTTTGGAGAAGCGTACAGTGCCAACATTTATTTTGGTGCCTGGGTTGAAGCCGTGAAACCAGGTTAGAGCAGCAGATGGCTTTGCTTATTTCAAGAGTCAAACCAATTTTAAATCTACATGTACTGAAACAATAAAAAAGGCACAGTCCTCAGTGCAAACTTAATATCTAAGCTACAAGCTGCAGACACTGTTCGAGACCAGCAGACAACAAAACTTGTGGCGCCACCAGGAATAGCGTCACAAAATAGGGTTGTTGTTTTATTATTTTTTTTTTTTTCAGAGACATCACTGCGTTTCCAGTTGGAATTTACCACCAAAAGTGTGTATTTTAAGCCAACACATGATATTTTCCTAACCAGAACCAATTGGGTTTAGTGCCTAAACCTAACCACATGGGGCGTCCCAGTAGTTCACCTGGTAGGAGAGTGCACCCCATATACTACGGCTGTGTCCTAACTGCAATGATTCCAACCTTGGGCCCTTTGCTGCACATCATCCACTCTCTCTTCTCCCCCCTTTCTTGTCACTTTGCACTATTGATAAAAGGCAATAAGGCACAAAACTTGATGAAACAGAAACAAAATATCCATGGTTTAGAATTTGGGTTGAGTTGCACTAGAAACTTCTACTTGCACAAAGTGTGTGCAAGTTGACAGTCGAAGGCAGAGTATAGTGTGAACCTCTGTTTGCAATAAAACATTCAAGAATACGCTCTTTTCTATCAAGTGTGTAATAATTGTTTTCTCCATCTTATAATCTACCAAGAAAGCCCAAAAATATCCAGTACCTCCAACATCTCGAGGTGAATCTCATCCCCTCCTGGTGCCTTGTTACTGCAGTTCCTCTGGCAGAGAGACAGACAGGGCTTTCCCTGAGCCTTCCCACAGAGGGGAGTTCCTTCTACCGTCTGTAGTTATTCCCTGCCTATAAACCCCGTCTTCCCCTCCTGACTGAGTCATCTGACAATCTGCCAGAACATCTTGAAAGGCTGACTGTCCTTCTGCGTGGCTTTCCTAAACTCTTCCTACAACTGTTCACTTCCATGACCCTCTGGAGTCCTTCACCTTTTAGCTTCACCACCTCCTTCATGAATCTTATGTTAACAACAAGGGGATTCATTACTCATGATTAATTAGTTTTGATTGAAATTTTACTGCAGCGACAAATGACCTAAATAAAGACCCGTTTTTCTTATGGATTGTCTCTTGCCTTATCAAGCTCCATCTGATCACACACAACTAACTCTGGAAAACTGAGTGTAGGGTGATCTGAAGTATTTACGAGGTGCTCTCATTGTTTTATAAATGACACTTTGTGTGGTAAATGCTGCATGCATGGTTTTTATGTCTCTGCAGTGGAGGATTTGGTTCGTCTGGACTTTGTTGCTTGATACTCACAAATTTCTCACAATATTCTGCCTGAGCCTGAGGGTTCTTTCATGACCCTTGAAACTGCAGTGCATGACATATATTTCTGAGTATTTCACTTGTTTGGAGGACTGCTGCAGCATAAGAGCACAGCAACTTTCCCACATATGTCCTGAAGAGGTGGTTAAATCTGAGGTCACAGGGGTTGCAAAATAGGAGGCGCATATTCTAGACTATTAACATCCCCATAGGGCTCTCATGCAAGCACTCGTCACGCGACATGCAGTGCAGCACAGCAAAGGAGGAAGGGGTACAAGGGAACCTCAGGGTTTCAAAAAGCCCCCACAGGCCTCTTTCTCAGCCAGGCCATTATATGAATCACACCAGCAGCTGGAGAACTCATCAGAGTCCAGACGAGTCTCATGTGTATCACACCTCCATTTATCGACCAAAGTCTCTTAAAACTCAGACTGCTGTTCAGAAAAGCTGCTACACCACAAATCTCCAGACTGATCACCTTCCACTAACACTGAAGTTCTGTTTTTAACATGTGAGGCAGCTGCAGCAGTATTCATTTCATCGCTCTGTCAGTTCAGTTTTCTCATCTGTGTTGTCCTTCTCTCTGAGTACTGAAACGCAGAGGTACCTCCTCCTCACCATGCTGATAGTTTCTCCATGTTTCTGTTCTCATGTCTGCTCCATCATCCGGCCTTCCAACCAAACAATACAAGCAGAGGCAAGAACTTTCCACTCAGCAGCCTCAAGGCAATTATTTCCAAGAACACTGGGATGGAGGGGAGTTTTCAGTTTTCCATATGTTCAGGTTAAAAAACAATAAATATCATGAAGGCAAATCCGAGAGTTTCCTGAGAACAAGAGTTGATTTACCGCGTCCTCCTGACAGCCAGAAATCATTGATGTCTGTATTTCTAACATTCATAAATATTCTAAGTGATCATGGTGGGCTGAAACAAAATATTCATACAGTGCGACTTCAGATGTATGACCCCAAATTCATCATTAAATGCCTGCCTTACAAGAGAAGACAGAAAATACTTTGAAAAGACTAGAGTCTGAGTTTTTAGTCAAACACTTAGATTTTGTAAAGACTGGGGATCTTGCAAGGTCACTATTTGTAATGACTAAAACTAGATTCATTTTTGTTAATTGTTCCATTTCTGCTCCTAGTTTAAAAAAAAAAAAAAAAAAAAAAGCTAAACTCCCTTTGAGGAATATGAAGTTAACAATTCCTTATGTGTGCACAAAAACATAACTTTAAAAACACGAGATAAAGGGAGTCATAAGTCGACAACTGTACATTTTGGATTTTGTCACCTCAGCTTGCTACCAGCCTCTGGTTAGCTTTCAGTGGGGAGGAGACCAAACATTAACATTTAATTTTGTCTGAAAGTCAGTTCGGACTTTTATGACCACCTTTAAGGCTAATTTATGCTCCCTTTACATATGTACATAGATGCATCCGTCCCAATGCCACTGCCCTCACACTTCCATGCCTTCTTTATAATGGCATAGATAGAGGCGATAAATGACACCAGAGGGCAGAGTCAACGGAGGCAGCACTGCAGACAGTGGTGGTCTGTGCAGCCATTACACACACATCACAACATGTAGATGGAAAATTCCTTTCAATATATTACTGATTAACTCCGTTCTGCCATTACTAAAATTTCTCTGCCATCTCCTACAGTTGTACCTTGCCTGAGCTACGCTACACTGCCCCCACCATCTCTGACAGTACTGCTTCATTTAAAACTCCTAGTTTCCACTTAGGTACATGACTGGTGTCTGTAGCCACGGAGGAGAAGCTAATTTTGTCAGTTTTTCATAATCCAGTAGTTTGAACATTTCCAGGACAAAAACCAATGACCAATGGCAACAAATAAATGAAGATGTTGGCCTGCCAGGTACATATATGAAATATTTAATTAAAAAGACGTATGAACAGCTGAATAACGTTACTCAGATTCAGTGTGTTCAAACAACATAAACAAGTTCTTCAACAAACTCACCCGACAATCAACAGGCAACTGAATTGAAGGAAACGGCCTGTTAGCTAGTTAGCAGCTAGTTATTTAAGCTAGCACGCTGTCATACAGTCTCTCTGAAATCCACAGCAAAACATTTTTACGTACTCGAGGCAAATTCCAAACTGAAATATTGCAGAGTTCCTCAGGCATAGCAGGTATCAGATTCTGAGAGGAATATATGGACTTCCAGTTGACTCGTCTCCGTACACATAGTCTCCGTCTCTAGTGTTGAGCATAAATCAGCTCTAACCAAACAATCGATCGCGGAGCACGCACCAACTGAGGTGGAATTCTTTTTTTTATTAAACATTATAAATACATCTACGACAGCGAAATCCCTTAAAGTTGTTTGGTGTAAGGTCAACATGAGATGACTGTATACAAATAAAAATTAAACCTATAATCTGTGCTTAACACTGAAAGGTCACGCCAAAAGAGCATAAAGAAGCACAACAATGTGAGACCACTGACCCCAGTGTCTCTATCTATAGTAACAGAGTGCAGCTCGTTAGGGAAACAGCTCATTAGGGGGACGCCTGTTTCTGTGAGTGTCTCGTTGAGTGGACTGAATGAGAGGCGAACAATCACACCAGCTCTCATTATCTGCTCAGAGCTTTGCTCCCTTTGTGTGTGTGTGTGTGTGTGTGTGCGTGTGTGTGTGTGTGTGTGTGTGTGTGTGTGTGACAGTTTACGTGATGTTATTGAGGTTATAGCGGAGAGGGAAGAGTGTGTGTGTGTGGTGTGTGTGTTATGTGTTACATAAACGAGATTGAAAGCAGTTTCCTGTTTAATTTTGGGTTACAAGTTTTGGGTACAATTTTATGTATTTTCATTTCTCTGTGAATAAGGACCACTCTTTATTCTGATGCAAAGATTTCTAGCATTCACCATTTTTATCTTCACCAACAATTTGGGATTTTCCCTTCGACTGGTAAGGGAATACTAAAGAACAATTAGAAAGCTGGCTGATTACAGAAACCACCTGCATTTCCACACGGGATCATTCCCAACAGCTTATGCGTGGGTTCCACCATGAAAGGACACAAGGCTGCAACGATCCCTCAGAGGGCTCAGAGCCAGCTGCACAACGAGAGCGAGACAGATTCATGTCACCATTGACGCACTTTTTTTTACCCAGTGAAGTCCTGGAAAATGTCTCTAAGTTTGTTGAGAGGGCACAGACACTGCAACACACTAAGGGCTAGGAATGACAGACACGGTAATTCTGACACTACAGACTCGTCAGAGCAGCTCCCACAGAACAGAGTCCTGACCTGGAGAAACAAGGACAACAACGCAAGACGTCTGGATATTCATGAGAAGTGGGTGAAAAAAATTATCCGAGCTCACTCAACTGGAAAAGGATGTCCATGCCAAGGGACTGAACTTTGCCGTAACACCAGAGCAGATACTGGTAGTAGATCTTATCGCCACAACTGAGTCAGCCATCAGAAACAAGTTGGCAGCCACACAGGCAGAACAACTCAGGTTGAAGGTATCAGCCGCTCTCGCCAGAACAAAAGCACCCCCTTTAAATCTCACCATCAAATAGTGGAAGGCCCTGGAATTACTGAGGAAAGACCAAAACATCACCATCTTGCCGGCAGACAAAAGGAGATGCACTCTGGTGCCGAGGACAGCAGACTATCATGTTACCAATCTGCTCAGCGACACTGCCACCTAGTGGCTAAAAAAAGGTCATAGATTATCTACAAAAACTGGAAAAGGACAAAGTCATTGACAGACCACTGTATTACCGACTTGACCTTGGGGAAGCCATCCCATGTATCTATGGACTCCCCAAGATACACAACAAAGGTGCACCACTCAGACCTATCAGCAGCAGCATTAACTTAGTCACGTACAACATTTCCAAACACCTAGTTATGATCCTAGCTCCGCTGGTTGGTAACACTCCACACCACGTTAAGAAGTCTCAGGATTTTACCAACAAGACCAGAGAGATAACACTGGACTCTGTCGAAACTATGGTATCATACAACGTCACTTCACTTTTCACTTACATTCCCACCAGAGAAGCAGTAAAGCCAGTGAGGAGACATTTGCTACAGAACAGTACCCTTTCCAACAGGACCAACATCACCCCAAACCACATTTGTGACCTGCTTGATCTGTTTGACCATCACCTACTTTAAGTACAGTGAAGGTTTCTACCGACAAAAGCATGGCTGTGCTATGGGCTCACCAGTGTCTACATGGAAGATGTTGAAGAGGACTGAAGCCTAAACATCGAGGTGCACAGAAAACCTACACACAGACCAATAACCAGTGTTAGGATCAATAAAAATAGTTTTGTCCCTAAAATAAAAAAATCACCATTAATCGAAATAATCATGATGATCATTTTGGTCCTTTTGTTATAACCATTTTCATAAAATATTATCTGAAGTTAACATTTTTCAGACATTTTACTACTTTTTCAAAAATGTTAATATTTTCCAGACATTTCATGATCTTTTTTTCCAGATTTTTTTTTTTTTGACATTTTTTCACAATTTTTCTGGACAATATTTTTTTTTTTCTGACATTTTCATACTTTTTTCAGACAGACTTATCAACATTTTTCCCAGATATTTTCATAGTTTGGAAATTTTTTTTTTTTTCTGACTTCGTTTTTTTCATTTACTTTTTTTTCAGACATTTTTAATAAGTTTTTGGACATTTTAGCAACATTTTTAGTAAAATTTAACACTTCTCCTGACATTTAACATTTTTTTGTGTTTCTGGTCTTCGTCCTCTTTAGTCCATCACCTCCTGTTTATCCTTCTCTCAGTCTGTCCTTTGCTTCACTCTAAGCCATGATGTGGTTTTACCGCTGCATATTTATCTCTCCCACACAGGAAAGAAGAGGCAGTGAGTGTTGTCAGCTGTGATTTAAAACCTAATGACACTGTAGGGAGGCCAAAGCAGAACAAGTTTGTGTGTGGTTTTCCCAGAGATGCTACATGTCAACTGCATGTATTGAAACAGTTTCTGTGCATGTTTGTGTGAAAGCGTGTGTGTGCGCCTCCGTCTGCTAATACGACGTGACAGGATCTGTCCTGTTTTCTGTGAGACAACATGGTACAATGCCGGTGAGGAGCCGCAGCAGGAGGTGCTGGGTAATGAGGTTGTTGACATGGCGATGATCAGACCCTTAAACTTCAGTTATGTTGGGATGAGCCAGGTCAGCCGGAGATCTGACCTTGGCCGGATAACAACACAGAAAATGAACACTAATTCTCAACTACACACACACACACACACACACACACACACACACACACACACACACACACACACACACACACACACACACACACACGAGAATTTGTTATTTACGTTTATAAATGTAAAAATTAATTTGTTTAATTTGCTCAGCAGTTTGGTTTCCAATCAATCCACATAAAATTAATCTCCAACTATTTTGATAATCATGTGTTATCATTCATTCTTTAAGTAAGAAACAACTTTCTTGTTCCAGTTGCAAAAATGTGAGGATTTGTTGCTGCTCTGTCAGATATCACAGTTAAATTAATATGTTTGGGTTTTGGACTGTTGGTCAGACAAAACACATTTTTAAATGCCAGCTTGGGGTGTGGAAAATCACATCTGGCATCATTTGCCTTTTTTTTAAATGGAGCAAAAATATACCGAAGTAGCATTACTCTGTAGAAACCTGCTAAAACACTCAACAGTTAAAATCAGCTTCAGATTCTGGGTCACTTCTGGATGAATTTGGAAACTTAAGAGAAGAGTTTAGTTTCCAAATGTGACAAGACATCACTCATCTTCATCACCGCAAGGTTTAGTACTGGTAGTTAGAGCCACCAACCACATCACACCAAACAGAATAATTAAGAACTAAAATTACTGCCTCATGTTTAAATGCCTCCACTAACCAGTCACAGGGAGCTTTCAGACCTAGAGTTGTCTCCTTTGGTATGAATCAGGGACTCATGTTGTTCCAAAGTTGTATAATTGCCTAGAGTTGGTTGGTGTTCTCACGGCAGCATTTACAAGCGGACCAGATCAAATGCCTTGCCTGAGAAAGCTGCTCTTGATTGGTCAGAAAAATCCAGGAAGTAAAGCAAACGTTGAAGAAGAGTACACTGTCAAGATAAATGTGACACTTTCTAATGTCACAATGGAGGGACAACTACGCAGGTTGATTTTAGCGCTGCTCATCGTGGACTATATTGCTGTCATTGTTCATTTGAGTCAAAGCATACAGTTTGAAAACGAGGCGCGGCTCCAACTAGAAAACAATGTTTTGATGCATTGGATGTGCTGAATGTGCATATTAAGGCAGTACAGGAGGAGGCGCACATTAATAATCCTCCAGGACTGTAACATGCTCATGTTTAACCCAAACAATGTGTCATGTGACTGCAGTTGCTTCAGATCCAGGTCGGAACACGTTCTCACCACAAACCAACCGCACCAGAGTTCCTTTGGAACCAGACTGAGACCACCTCTTCAAGAAGGTCTCAGTCCGGTTGTTTTGATGTGTTCACACCTGCACTTGGAGGGCAAGTCACCCTGAGTTTAACTGAACTGAACCAAACAGGGCAGGTGTGAAAGCACCCATAGTCACAGTTTACATCTGTCTGTCCAGACTCATGTCTTTATAATCATGTCTCATAATTACTGTATATTCTTGGCCAAAAACGTGTTTTGTGGAATCACTCGCAGGATTTTTAAAGGATTAGTTTGATGCTTAGGGAAATATACTTACCTGCATCCTGGCCAAAAGAGAGGTCGCCAGAATAAATGTCAGCACTGTGTTTCTACAAACCACAGATACATTACAAATATGTTTTGTACATTAGTATGTAGCAGATTCCTTGAAATTTTGTTATGTTTCAACAACATTGTGGTTAGGTTTAGGCACAAAAACCACTTGGTTATGGTTAGGAAAAGATTAAACTTTGGCTTAAAATACCCACTTTTGGTGACACAATCACTGCTGGAAATGCAGCGATGACCCTCTAAAAACCACTGGTTTGTTGTTAGTCTCGAACAGTGGTTTGCAGCTTGGCAGGAGTCTCGCCTAAATGTAACATCATCCACCATCCCCTCCGCCTAATGAGAGTCAGCTCATAGACTACATCACTTTTAGAAACGTTGATACGTATGAAACTATTAACTACTGTTGTTGTCCCGCCATGTTGCTTCCTGACGCTGCCAGGCAGAACAGAACAGAAGTACAGAGAGTTGTTGACTAGAGATGATACACCGTCTCATCGTGAGGTCACTTCCCGTGAACTGGCAGTTGCTTACAATGTTACAGAACGGAGCGTTGACAGTACTTTTTTTGTTTCAAGTCGTCTCATCCTATCTGAATACTGACCTGAGCATTACAGACATGAGACTTGCTAACCACTTGTGTCGGTCATGACGTGGTGTAACTCAGTTGCACTGTTAAAGCCCTGAGGAGCACATGACTCGAGGCCAGGTGGTGGGTAAGCATCATGCATATGGTCCATTGTCATGACAGATTAGCGTATTGTTTTACTCGGTGCTGTTCCAATCTCAGTAATGGACTGCTGCTTAATCGGCTTGAACTTTCAAAACTACTTATCTGCCTCTGCCTGGACACACATCCCTCTGAAACTGATACCCTCCCAACAAGGACCAGTTTGTGTGAGTGTGTTCATTCACACACACTCTTTGTGTGATCATAGTGAAACAGTTAAATGTGCACATGCAGTCTATTCCAGTCTGGGTGAAGGATGAATGGATGATGATGGATACATTTATGGCTGGGTGGATTAAATGGGGCTGAAAATTGAGGAGACTCAGAGCGGCTCTGTCTGCTGTGTGATTTTGTTATTTTTGGCTGCAGAATCTGTTTGACATCCATCTCTGAACCATTTTTCTCTCGTTCTTTCATCCAAGACACTGACTTGTCTCTGTTTTTCTTCTTGTACAAAATTATAAATACAGATTGTAGACA
The DNA here is from genome assembly GCA_019142605.1 of Cephalopholis sonnerati. Lineage (NCBI taxonomy): Eukaryota > Metazoa > Chordata > Actinopteri > Perciformes > Serranidae > Cephalopholis > Cephalopholis sonnerati. The sequence goes on from JAGQAX010000012.1 coordinate 42,160,040, forward strand.
GAGTAAACTGTCCCTCCGTTTCCTCATTTTGTTTTCGTTCAGCTTGGTGGCGACAGATCTGACTGAGAATACAGCTACATAAGCCCCTTTTACACTTGAGGCAACACATCCTCACTGCGACCTCATCACATGTCCACGTTTGGTCATGGACTTTCCATGTCCACATATGACGTCCAAGGTACCCTGGGTGTGTTGGTCGTTGACGTTCTGGGACACTGTGTCAACTTCAGCCTGTTACATGCATTGTCTGTTTTCAAAATTCACTTCTGTTTTCACAGGAAATGTACAGTTTGTATACAGTCTCTTTCAAAATAAAAGCACTACGTCGGTACAACACCGTAAATTGATGGGTTTTTTTCCTTCAACACACACATGTGGTTACGTTTTTCCTGGTTGAAAGTCGGTGGCTGTTGGACCCATCCACCATCCCTCCCACCCTACTTGGACTTCTGCCGCCTTTGGCCTCCCTACAGTGTTAATAAACAATGGTGACCTGCCGCGTATCATCTGTGTCTGATGCAGGAAGTCACTGACCAAGTGCCAGGTTTCTGTGACTACAGAGTGAGACCGGGTTGGTTAAGGACAGGAAAATTGCGCAATTATACCGCCTCGCCATGCTGTGTATAAGATGATCGCAGAATGAGAGGACAGAGTTGTCTTGCCATTAAACCACCACGGGAAGTAATAACTGCGCTGAAACAGTGTCTGTATAAACAGGACAGTCAGCAAAACAGCATCATGGGCAGTACGGGTGTAATGTTTTGACGACTTATGTGTGTGACCCACCATAGGAGATTTAAAAGTAGCTGTTAGCAGCTAACTCAAGGAAGAAGAGCAGCAGCTCTAAATGTTGACAAATTGGGAAAACGATGAGATTACAGAGCTCCTTAACCTCTGAGCAGAGGAAAAGCTCAGCCGCCATATAACAGGTTGTTGTTGTTGTTGTTGTTGTTGTTGTTGTTGTTGTTGTTGTTGTAAAGCACTACAAATACGAATGTTTCATCACACTAGAGGCAGATGCTGCTCAGTCACATGTCATGCCCGTCACGCCTCTTGATTGCACAAAGCTGTGATGCAGTGTACGATCACACACTGGAGCGACATGATGCCACTGTCGTTTGGTTCTGTGTAAAAATGCAAAGGAGGCATAAAGAAGGGACTTTGTGGCGGCCCTATAGCGTGTCCTCTGTATAGAGGACTGTAGATACAACTTAAGATACTGACAGATTTGTTTTGATCTGGGTAAACTGGGGAAAACTACTCTTTCTTGTCTCCTAAACCTTCTGCTTCAGGAGTATGAGCACAAGTGTAAAATGGTTTAGAAAAGGCCACATGGTACCAAAAATACATGACTTGTTCCTCGGCCCGTGGGCTAACTTTTTATTTCGTTTATTTTAAATCAGTTGAGTCATTTTTGGGACTAACAGGAAGTATTAATGACATAACCAACAAAATGCCCTTACCTGCAGCAGGATCTTATTTCCATCGTAGTCCTCCGTCTGCCAGCGGACCTCACTGATTGGGCTGCAGGGGTGAGGCAGCAGAGGCACCAGCGTCCCGACATCTCGTACCCTCACCTCCATCACCGCTGACTCCAGCACCACAGGACTCTGACCTCGCGGGAGCCTCTTAAATGACAACTGGATCTCCATATCCGGGTTGGAGTACACCACAAAGAAGCAGAAGTCCTCCTTCTTCTGCGCTACCCTCCGCTGCAGCAGCAGCTTGTAAAGCCGCACCATGTCGGCGTAATTTTCATGTCGGCAATAAACAGTAAATCGTACAATCTCTTTCCCATAATGGACCTGCCGCACGGCCCAGAGCGGCGTGCCAGCAGACAGAGTGAAAAAGTCCTGACTGCATGGTGTCAGCGGTAACATCCGTCGCCCGTTACTGACTTTTTCAGTGTGGTGGTAGCGCCAAGGCGGCCTCTGCAGAGCACGGTGCAGCATCAGAATCTGCTCCTCGCCACCATACGCTTCCTGGAGGAAGAGGATGACCGCCAGGGCTGGCTGGCAGGCTGCAACCGGGCTGCCGTTTTGATGGTGCTTGGGCCGGGTAACGGAAGCCCGCTCTGAGACCCGGAAGAGCTGGAGCTCTGGGTGAACCCACGCCAGCACAGCATCGGCAGCACGCTGCAGGAACTTGCCTTGGCCGGGGTCGGCAATGAGGTGGACACTGACGAGGAAGGGATCCTGGAGCTCGCCCATGGATAATTCACCTCCACATACAACAGCATCAAGAAAAGACAAGAGGGAGGAGAGGGCAAGAAGAGAAATGGGATAACAAAAGAGAGAAGAAACATTATCATCAGCTTGTTGAACTTGAGAAACACATTTTGTATTGTCAGACAAAGAAACCCTAACTCCTGACAAAAAAATGTAGTTGAACATTTAATGTACCTTTTTTAAGAATATAATTTCATTCTGCAATATCTGCGCATGGAACCAACAGTTTTCAACACATTCTCACCGAGACCTCGTCACATCAACGTTTGGTCACGTCAGCCTGTTACATGCTGTTTTCAAAATTCACTTCTGTTTTCACAGGAAATGTACAGTTTGCATACAGTCTCTTTCAAAGTAAAAGCACTACATTGGTACAACACCATGCATTGACGTGTTTTGCCTTAAACAACACACACACACGTGGTTGGGTTTAGTAAAAAAGAACAGGGTTTGGCTTTACAATCTTACAGGAAGTGAACACCGGCCTCCTGGATGAAAGTCGGTGGTTGTTGGACCCATCCACCCTTGTTGGACTTCCTCCCCCTTAACTTTCGTTGTTCTCCTGCCACGTTTCCCAAACACGTATTATGTCGACATGAGAGGACAGCTTTTTTCGTCGGTGTCTGACGTCACTACCTTAGTGCCATATTTCGACGACTTTGGAGTGAAACTAGGCTGACAGCGTGGTTAAGGTCAGGAAAAGAACATGCTGAAATTTCCAAAGATGAAAAATGAAACCAAGGCAGAAGTGTAAAACTGCAGTTCTTCTAATGTCCACTTGAGGCTGGCTCCAAAAGTGAGTCAATCGCCATAGACCCCCATGTTAAAATGACCAGCTTTACAGCAGAAATAAACATGTTTACAGCCTGGTACAAAAAACAGTTGGCTCCTGTAGCTAATTATCCCGTTCATGACAACTATACGAGGGTACATATTCATACAACTCACCAGTTTACATTTTATTAAGGCTAAAAGTCAGGCATAATTAAGGGCATGGCCGTTGAATGTGACAGGCTCTCTGCAAGGCATCTATGAGTTAGATCAACCCTTCATTCCATCAAAGCTCCACCCTTGAGGCTTTAAAACATTAATCCACAAACCAGTGGGTGATGTCACAATGGTTACGTCCATTATTTTATACAGCTGATGGAACAGATCGTCATCATGGCACAAACTATGGTACAGTTAAGGTCAGAGAAGCCTGCAGTTGAGACAAGCATTATTTGTAGGTCTATGAACACAAACTGTTTCCCATTTGAAAGCTTGATACTCTATTCACCCATCCACCACCTCACCCTCCACATTCTCACTTTCCACCTTTGTTTATGAAGGAGACGCATGACTTTTTCTGCATGTCACAGATGAATCATAAATGAACATAATTCTTTAGTTTGTTTACGTCTTTGTTTATAAAATCTTTTCCTCCCTCCTTCCCACAGATCCTTTACTCCCATCCATCTCCATTTCAGTCATCCACATCTTAACTCCATCTTTCTCCCAGTCTCTGTTTACCTTTCTCCCCCCTCTGACCCTCCCTCCTCTCTCTCCTCCATCAGACCCATGTGGAGCGGGGCTCCTCTGTGGAGGCTCATTAGTGCCATTAGGAGGTCATTACTGAAGCCCGGAGGAATGTTTCAGACCACAGCAGGAGCGGTGCATTCAGGTGTAGCCTCCCCCTGAACCCCTGACCTGGACAAGCTCTGCACCCTGACACAGGTACCACAACACCACCACCGACTGCTCCCACACTACTGTCATATAGACCCAGTGTCTTCAGTCTCACATGTTACATGTACATGCTCTCACCATATCTCCTCATCTCCATGTTCTCTCATGTTCCTAAGGTCTTTATCTGACTTCTCGGGGGACTTGTCCCATTTCGTCTGTGCTTTCAGGCACTTTGGGAAAGGACATGCAGTCTTCGTGTCCCTGGCACAGCCGACTGGTGGCTGCTGCCAGAATCCCTCCATGAAACAGAGACGCCAAACAGGAACAGGTTCAGTCTCATGGGTCCCGCTGGCCTTTGCAAAAGGACAGTTTCTACTTGACCACAGAGGTGACATTTTCTAAATGTTAAGATCAGGTTACGTGGAAACGCTGCTTAAAGGTGGCCATTAGAGACATGACGACAAAGTCCAGAGTGATACACGAGGCCGGGTTCACAGTTCGATACACTTAAAGGATTTTTAACTAAGTCTGAATGAAAGCAATTAATGATGGCAAAAAAAAGTCTCAAACCATTTCTTAGTTTTTAATGTTTCTATTTGGGTGTAAAACGATAACCATAGACTCTTATGAGTTGTTCCTAACATTAAGACTCATCTGTGAACTTAAATAAAGCTGAAGAATAAACACGCGTTTAAGGATGTCCTGGAATAGGTTAGACCAGAGCTGGGTGATATAGCCTGTAAATAATGCAATATTTTTGGGCTATATCACCATACACGATATATATCACAATATTTAGAGATCTCTTCTTCACCACTGTAGACTACTAAAACACTAACTACTAAATGAACAACTGTTACAATAAAGTTAAATAAAGTGCTGTTAAATTAAAGTTAAAGTGGTGATACAATAAATTAGACCTGTTATATTAAAGTTAAAGTGGTGATACAATAAATTAGACCTGTTATATTAAAGTTAAATAAAGTAGTGATACAATAGTCACGGTCTGAAGCCCTGCAGATGCAAAAACACACACCTTGAATGCTGACATACTGTCACCAAGGAGACAGTGGTCTGGATGGGCGGGAGAAGATCAGCTTTAAAGATTTTATTTTTCAGTTTCTTTCTTTTGTTGTTAAGAAAATCGGTGTGTCAAAATTTTCAGGCTGCAGCTGAGATTTATTGTTAATATTAATGTAATTTAACAGCCTCCTCTGGTTTATAATGTGTGTACATGAAAACAAGAAACTACTCGGGAATTGAACAGACCCTCGATTCAGGTAAGGACACACTTTAACTTGTGCTAGAAATGTTACAAACTATACTTAAGTAGATTCTGTGAGGAGATTTAAAGGAAAGCAGATTTAACATTGGCTTAAGATTCAATGAAACACCATCAAACCCCGACTTCAACACAAAGTGTCCTCATGTGGCTGAAGAGATAAATACAGCAGGATCAGGAACTGCAGGTTTAAGCTGGATGCCAGGGCACAGACGTCCTGAGACACACACACACACACACACACACACACACACACACTCACACACACACACACACACACACACACACACACACACACACACACACACACACACACACACACACACACACACACACTCACACACACACTCACACTCACACACACACACACACTCACACACACACACTCTCACACACACACACACACACACACGCACACAGGGCACCACGCTTATTAACGACTGCCTGATTGATCCCATTAGAATCAATGTCTGTCTCTCTGACATGTAGCTGCATCAAGACACCAAACACGGGGATGATAGGGATCTTTAAGGGTATTTACTGTACAGCACATCGGCCTGTCACACAGACTGCTTGATTTCTCTGCAGTACGATACACACAGTTCCCACAGAGTCCTCTTTTAGGAGTCAACACGACATGAGCCCAGCAGGAACAGAGACTTGTTTGACCTCTGCCTCGTTACAACTGACGACAAACAGTAAAGCAAACAGAGCAGCGAATCGGGAGATGTCATCAATCACACTTGCTTTAACACTTCCATCCTACTCCATTTTATTTGCCTGTTTTTTTTTTTTCCTTTCAGTTTTGTTAACTTGTTTTGCCTCTAACTTTTGTGTCTCCACTCTCTCATGTCTCGTCCATGGAGTCTTTAACTAAACTGACTCAGAGATTAAAGAAGAATCGAGGTCAGTATCGAGGCCACGGACACACTGAGGTCCACACCCTTGTTTATTTCTGTCTGATCGCATTAGAATCAGAAAATATCTCCATCGAACTGACATCCAGACCAAAGGGATGATGGTGTCCATTTGGATATTTAAAATCCTTGAAAAATCCTTCAGCTACTGCCAACATTTAAAAAGCATACATGCAACTAGTGACGACCGCACACCAGAAGAACTGTAACATGTTGCAAAGACTAGGGATCTTGCAGGGTCAATATTTACAGACTACAACTAGATTCCTTCTTAGATTATTTCCCATCCTGCTCCTCGTGGAAAATATTACACCAAACTCCCTTTAAAAAGTATGACATTAAGAATTCCCTATGTGTCCACAAAAACACACAGCTGAACAAACACAAGACAAAAGGCGTCACATGTCGACAGTATTTTTGTCACCTCGGCATCAATATGATCCATAAAGAAACAATACTTGTGTACGAACTTTGCATTTTGGATTTTCTTGCCTCAACTCGTGACCAACCTCTGTTGGTTAGCTGCACTGTTTTAGTTAATGTTAATGAGAAGGATGCTGAGGACAGGAGACAGCTGGACCATCAAGAACCGCCACTATCAGAAATCTACAAAAGAAGGGCCTTAAAGTTTTAAAGGACTCGTCTGACCTGACTAACAACCTTTTTAATTTCCTTCCTTCTTACAAAAGATTAAGAAGCATTAAGAGCAGAACATCCAGGTTCCAATAACAGCACATATCCTGAAGCTGTCCGCCTCCTTAACGTTAAACACAGCGTGGCAGGACACTTGGCAGGTTAAACACTTGAGCAATAGGGCAGATGTTTTTAATGCACTTTTACCGCTTTATCTGGACCAGGGGTCGGCAACCTTTACTATCAAGAGACGTTTTGAATCAGAAATAAATTTAAAATATCTCTAGGGGGCTGCAAAATATACCATAGCCTTATTATGAAGGTAACACAGAATATAAAGTCTAAATGAGCATTCATTAATGTCCTCCCCCAAGGTGGCCGCTCTGCAGGGTACTATTTATAATTATTTGGTACTTTAACTTTACTTTTACTTTTTTGGATTTGGCATCCAGAGTTAAGCAGCCAGGAAGACTCAAGATGAGCCACTAATGTCAAGTTCACAAAATTTTAAGGGAAAAGGTGGCAGGCACATTTTAGTTAAAACAAAACTTTTTTTTTTTTTATTCAGTTAGAGGGTTCACATTTTTACAACTGGAGAATGTAGGAATTTCTTTAGGCCTACAACACTGAAATTAAAATTGAAATGTTAAAAAAACAACTGCTAGTCATTTCCATATAATTTTTATTTTTTTTTTGGGTCAAAGGAACTAAAGAGCCACATGTGGTCTGGAGCCGCAGGTCACCTACCCCTGACCTCATTTGATGTGCTACTAACTTCACTTTAGGTACTAGTATGTTTAAATACAGCACTCTTATGTGTTGGATCTTATTTTACCCATTTGTTCTAAGCTTTTATGATGATGATCTTTATTTTTGCTTGCTGTATTATGTGCTTTATGAGGAAGAGATCGTGCCTCGTCTTTGTCTTTTATTTAGGTGAGCTCACCAAGACAAACTCCAATCGACCATTCTGATGTGGCAATTAAGTACTGTATCTTAAAGGGTAAATTCAGTATTTTAAAACCTGGACCTTATTTTCACATGTTTTTGTGTGTACGTGACAAATGGAATACAACAGTTTTTTTTAAACTGGTCCAGTATTGAGCGAGAGCGCTGCAGCTAGCAGCGCCAAAAATGGCTGCAATGATTTCCCTACTGGGAACTGACCACCATTGAAATTTATGTTCATTTAAAGTGTTTGTTTTTGCCACTGACAGGCTCAGATTGTTGTTCTAAGTGTCTGACAAGATTATGTGAAGGACGTGCCGGATTTCGACAACTTCGGAGTGAGACCAGGGTGGTTTTTCCCAACGATTTCTCACTTGCCTTCTCCATCTTCTCTTTCCGAGCTGTAGAATAGGACACGACCACTGATGTCGTCAGGGTTTAAACTTTGGTTGATAAAAAAACCTGCTAATTTTATTTAATGATTGAAAATTAGGTGTGGGAGCCAGAACACAACCGGTTCCATGCTTTTGGAAAAAAGGTATCAGGCAGAAAATGTTGGAAATGTCAGTCCAGTTTGAAAAATACCAAAGTTACCTTTTTAAAACTAAAAAAAATCTAAATTCAGGAGATTCACAGTTCCATCTGTCACAGCAGATCATTCACTCAGTCACATTCAGAAGGAGCTGAGTCGTATTTTATGGTAGACTAAACCAGAAGATACAACTGAATACCTCGTACATTCAGGCTTAAGCTCTCCTCAGCAATAAGCTTTAATGGGGAGCTGGCACACACCAGAATAAATTAGAGATTAAGTCACCCCAATCCTGTGAAGGGAATGAAGGGGGTTTGTGTGTAAAGCTGTGGGGGAGTGCGTCTCTAAGCTTTTAATCCACTCCAGTCTTCAGCTGAAGCTGATGTTCTGACTCGCCTGTACACACTCGTGCATGTGCACAACCGTCCCCAACACATCCCCAACCATCAGTCTGCACATTCACAGACGGGCCTGTCTTTGTTAATTCTCACAGACTTTTACCTTCGCTGTGTGTTGGAGTGTTAACCAGCAACACATGCTCGCAGCCATACGCTCAGATGACGACGTGAGATAAAACAACAGGCCTTCTCGTGGCCCCTGCACATATGAGAGTGATTAGCAGTGAAAACTCAACTAAGGCGTGTGTGTGTGTGTGTGTGTGTGTGTGTGTGTGTGTGTGTGTGTGTGTGTGTGTGTGTGTGTGTGTGTGGGTGTGTGTGTGTGGGTGTGTGTGTGTGGGTGTGTGTGTGTGTGTGTGGGTGTGTGGGTGTGTGGGTGTGTGTGTGTGTGTGGGTGTGTGTGTGGGTGTGTGTGTGTGTGTGTGTGTGTGAGCACTGCAGTCACAGCTTCAGCTAGCTTGGCCCTCAGTGTAAGTCTAAACAACTGAAGGAGGAAATTCAAGACGGGGCCCCTTTTTGTCGTCTGGTAAGAAAGTTCCTGCACTCATGTCAGTTGGACCCGTGTCAGGTCCATTAACATGTTAAAGTCTTGACTGTAATGTTAAGTTCTGTACATTCAGTGAAACCTTTCAAAATGTTAAACAGAAGTTTTACTGTGATTCAGATTGTGCCACCTTAGCTTTTCTAAGTCATCCATCCATTTTCTGCTTATTCTATTAGGGTCACAGGGGGTGGAGCCTATTCCAGCTGACATTAGGTTAGAGGTAAGGTTTGTCCTCGACAGGTCACCTACGGACAATTTAAGCCCTGTTGACCAGTCTGATTGGTCAGTAGAGGACGCTCACTCTGGTTTGATGTAACCTCTGTTCATACATCAGTAAACTACAACTATAAAATGAAAGAGAAAAAAATCACTTCATTCACTGGGCCGACTGCCGGCAACTTTTAAGGTGGAACGTTAACTTGTAATGTTACTCAATGCATGAGTTGATGACGTGAATCCATCAGCACACCTTAAATTTACCTGTGACAACTTTGAGCATCACTTTAGTTTTTATATGACAGACACTTTTAGTGCTGACTTTAAAAATATAGATTGATTTGGAGCGGATTATGTGAAGGTCATATATTCTAATCCTCACTTCCTGTGGGCTACAGCAACACTAAACCCCTGAGCTTGCCTGAGAAGGACTAAATGCACAAAGCTGCTATTTTGAAATATCCCATGGAGAGAGACTCTCACTGCAGCCTGTTGTATTTTGTTCTGAAAATGTGGGCGTGCAGCCTCGTTCTGTGGACCATAAACCAGGTGCAGACTTCCATCTGTGTCACCGCTGATGAGGAAATACAGCCAGTGCTGGACGGAGCAGTGAGTGACAACAACCCCGCCCACATTTAAGAGGACTGTCTGAACAGACCCAGGGTCTAGGTACCATGTCTGAAGGGTTACTGTTGGTTCCAAAGGGACTGTACTGGAAGGGTTTGGTGGAAATTAGGCTATAGAGTCACCAACTAACCTGCATGTCTTTGGACTGTGGGAGGAAACTGGAGCACCCGGAAGAAACCCACGCTGACACAGGGAGAACATGCAAACTCCACATACAAGGGCTAGAAGTTAACAACTGAACATTAATATCTAATATATAGCCAGGACCTCTGTCAGGGGTCCAGGGGCTCATCTCCTTGTCCTTTTTTTAATAAAAACCCTCTATTTTGATGTTGTTGTTTTTTTTTAAATGCACTCTGGCACTTCATCTACAAAGTACATAAAAATTCCCGGTGTGAATCGCTTTTCTCTCATTGTGAATTAGAAAATGATCAGCACCCTATTCCGGGCCAGATTTGAGTTGAGTATCACTGCAGTGGAGCAACAAACAGGTAATGTACAGCTGAAACTCCACAACAAACGATCCATTTACTTTTGTTTGGGTAATGCTGCTAAAAACTTCAGTGCCCAGCTGTTTTTAGAAAGTTACTGAGCCGTTTCTAAAGATTTACATCTGTGTTGGGGGCCCAGTAGCTCTGTAGGTAGGGTGCGTACCCTGTGCAATATCAGTGTCCGGCTGCTTGATTCCAGCCCGTGGCCCTTGGCTGCATATCGTCCCCTTTCTCTTCTCACCCCCTTTTTACGCTTCAAAACTGTCCCATCATTACAGGTAAAAAAGACCCAAAAAATAACTTAAAAAAAAAAAATTATGTCTGCAGTGGAAACAGAGGGGCTCAGGGCTATGTGTCACAGGGAGGGGAGGGAAGTCAGAAACATACTGAGAGACAGACTGACACATTGTTTCATGAGTATTTGCTGACGATAAAAAAAAATAAAAAATGAGAACAACATCAGCCTTGTTGTTAAAGCCGTTCTCATATGACAGAGACTCTGAGACATTACAGTGCTGCTGACCTTGAAGTTTCCCAGAAAACAAAAGCAACGAGATCAAAATGTGACGCCGCAGTTTTCTGGCTTCAGGCTGCTGCTGCTGGTTTGAAACTGAAGAGTCAGATAGATTAGATGGGTTACGACAGACTGTTGTGGGGAAAGATTAGAAGGGAAGGCTTAGTGAGGCGACCGAGGCCAGTCAACAGGGCGAGGCCAAGTTCATGTGTGTCATGTGACCTTCACAGACCTGGGTCAAAGCAGTCTGGCTTAGTTAGAGGGACAAAAAGCTGAAGAGGTGCTGACGCTGTGTGACCCTATTTAACTCTGTGTTTAAAGAAACAATGTGACAGAGAAGTTTCTTATGGCCTGAGGGCCAGACTTAAGGTAAAACCCCCCCAAATCAGGTAAAAGTTAAAGGTACTTTTAACTCCCTAAAATTGTGAGACCGTTTAAAAAGAGGGCTTCAGTTCCTTCACTGTTCATCTGATACAGATGTTAGCACCCTCAAATTAAAGCTGAATGTCATCACTTCAGCTTCAGGTAATCATGGGTTCAACATTTTGGACATGGTCCAAAATGGATTCATAGAGAACCTACCCAAACCTGCTGCGTATTATTTTATTTTTTTAAAGACACCCAGTCCGAAGAAGACCATCGGACTGTCAAACTTGGTCCACAAAGACCTTGAGGATTATTAAACCTCTTCCAACATGCGGTTGATCCCAAAAGACCCAAACAGAGAAGACTTGTAAAAGCACTGCACCATTTAACAAGCAGCCATGTTACAAAAAGTAGAAATACACATTTAATCCAGAAGTTAAACACTCCAAAAAGGTGGATGCACCCAGGTATCAGACATACTGACACAGACTTCTGAACCTGGTTAGACGGTTAAGTCCATAAAAACCTCTAAATTCAACCCAAGCCAAAACCTCCAGGGCTGAAAAATGAAGCCAGAGCAGCAGAAGTCAGGCTGGCTCCATAAGTGAGTCAGTCCTCCTGGACCTTCATGTTAAAATGTCCAACTTTACAGCAGAAATAAACATGTTTACAGCCTGGCACAAATAACAGTTTTGGTCTCTATAGCTAATTTCCTCCTTCATGATAACCACAGGGGGATGAAACGTTGTATAATTCACCTGTTTACATTTTGTTAAGGGTTCTAGTTATGCATAATTGAGGGTGTGCAATTTTCACTTGTTCCCACAATTCATTGCAAAAAACACCTATAAACATTCTATCGTGCAAATTTTTAGAAAAGCTGCAGTGAAATCCTGGAGGGACTGAAACATGCAAAACTCAAGGTTTTAAAACGGGACTCAACACGTCACGGTGGCTACAACCATTGTTTGGTACAGTCTGTGCTTCAACCCTTAGGTCACTGCCTCATGTCTAACCCAATGTGCTGGAGCCAAAACACATTTCCAAGCACAGCTACTCACAGACGCCACTGAATGAGCACACACTCACTAATTCATTAACATAAAGAGCCCACAACAAGGCTGACAGACAAAACTGCTTCTCTAAAACCATTAACAAACAGCTGACCGCAGCGGATTCAGCTGCGCTCACTGCCTCACAGTCCAAACCTCGTTTGGAAGACGCACATTTGGTAACACTTAATCTGGGCTGCCTTATGGCAGCGCCTGGAGCTCAGGCTCTACGTTCAACCAGGGAGGTGTGTCTGTGTGTGTCTGTGTGTGTCTGTGTGTGTGTGTGTCTGTGTGTGTGTACGGGTGGTCCTTGATCCATCAGGTGCTATTCAAACTGACTGTGCTGAGAGTGCCTTGGCTGACATCACTGCGAGCGGTTTGGCGTGTAAAACGATCCTCAGCACTGTCCGTCTCACACAGACAAGTGCGTCATCTTCCCCAGAGTGTGAATACGACTCTGGGGAAGATGAAAGGTAAAGAGGTAGCCAACGCTCAGATCTCACTGTAACCAACAATAGTGGAACACACACCACAAAGACTGAGGCTGATATTCAAATACCAGAAACAACAACATGTTAAACTGAGAAAATGGATGACAACAAATACGCTCAGAGTCTTTTCTTGCTAACTATTGTCCATGGGTGCTCTTAAACTCATACAACACAAAGGTCTGTGCACTGACAAAACATGAAAGGTGCATGGATGTTTCAGGTCGAGCTTTCACACAAAAATTAGAGGAGAAAATTATAAGTAAATTTTTAAAAATAAAATAAAATATAGAGTCTTGATTTTTAGGTTTTAACCATCACTTTTGACCTTAATAATCTCTCCTATTCATTTTTATTCTATTTACTTTCCTTTTCTGTGGACTTTTAATCATCTTTTTGTTTTTTGTTTGGTTTGTTTTTTAATATTTTATTGTCATATTCTAGTGTTGCAAAACTTTGTTTAGTTGTTAGTGTTCTCCTTTAAATTGGCTGTCATTCCAATCTTGCCATGTGAAACACTTTGGGCTGCATGTTTGTTTGTATGAAAGGTGATCTGTAAGTGAAGTTGAGGTAAAATCAAAAGTTATAAATATACAACTTATGGCACCTTTATAAATTCTAATGTGTGACGGCAGTTTTACACGTCAGCATGACGCTCACAGACCCTCAGCACACTTTGAATGATTTTAGTGAAGGAAGTCAAACTTTACAGGCTCCTGCACTCACAGTAATCTGCCTGATATACATCAGTGTGGGTCGAGTACAAATTTTTGGGTGGCTGTGGAGTAAGTTGCGCACACATGTGTTCCTGGTTCTGCTAATCTGCTGCCTGAGCTGAAATAACAAGAGCAGGGCCTCAGATATGACTCGATGCACAGAGTCAGGACGAGCTGAGTGTCCGACCGCGTGGTAAAGACTCATCATTTTACTGCTGACGACTTGAACGCACATCACAAAGCCTCAGTTTACTGACTGGACCGACCCCATTCTAAATACAAATTACAAAATACTTGTCAAAAGGCGTGAAGCGTAAATTTAATGACTTTAAGAAGTGTGTTTGAAAATTCAGCCATGAATCAATTCATTTCCTGATTCTATTAACACTGTTCATTCACAGCAAGTCATCTCCCCAATTCCACTTTGTATTAAAGGTCCAGTGTGTAGGATTTAGGGCCATCTATTGGCAGTAACAGAATATAATATTCATAACTATGTTTTCATTAGTTTATAATCACCTAAAAATAAATTGTTTTTCATGACCTTTTAAAATCAGCCATTTATACAGAGCTCTAGATAGAGACATTCGAGTTTCTGCATTTTCGTGTAGCCACTGTAGTTGTCTTACAAAATCACTTCATTCACTGGGCCGACTGCCGGCAACTTTTAAGGTGGAACGTTAACTTGTAATGTTACTCAATGCATGAGTTGATGACGTGAATCCATCAGCACACCTTAAATTTACCTGTGACAACTTTGAGCATCACTTTAGTTTTTATATGACAGACACTTTTAGTGCTGACTTTAAAAATATAGATTGATTTGGAGCGGATTATGTGAAGGTCATATATTCTAATCCTCACTTCCTGTGGGCTACAGCAACACTAAACCCCTGAGCTTGCCTGAGAAGGACTAAATGCACAAAGCTTCTATTTTGAAATATCCCATGGAGAGAGACTCTCACTGCAGCCTGTTGTATTTTGTTCTGAAAATGTGGGCGTGCAGCCTCGGACCGACATGTTTGGCAAATGACAGAAGTTTCAGTTGGTTGCAATCTGCAGCCTCACCACTAGGTGACACCAAATACCGCACATTAAACCTTTAATAAGTCCGACAGCATGCAATCAAGTTACAGAAGAGAACCATGAAGAACTAACATTATGTTAGTTAGAGAGCTGGTCTACTAGAATTACCACCACATGGTTGTATGACTCGGCCCACCAGTCCAGTGAAAACATAATGCCTCCGGCTGGAGCTATCACCGGAGCAGAGCCATAAAAATACGATACCAAAGATCATGTCATTTGTTTACAAAAACCACAAGGTGGTCAACAAAAAACAAATGCAGTATGTGAACGTGAGGGTTGAAATTTACGGATGGAGGCGCAGCAATCACCAACAAAGTTATTATAACAAACAGTTTTCATTTAGATTTTTGTAAATGTAACA
The DNA here is from genome assembly GCA_019142605.1 of Cephalopholis sonnerati. Classification (NCBI taxonomy): domain Eukaryota; kingdom Metazoa; phylum Chordata; class Actinopteri; order Perciformes; family Serranidae; genus Cephalopholis; species Cephalopholis sonnerati. The sequence continues at coordinate 42,175,110 of JAGQAX010000012.1, forward strand.
TTTTATTATTCTGTTGTTAAAATAGCATATGATGAGGATCACATTGTGACTTGTTTAGGACTCGAAACTCAAAGATTAGGACTTGGGACTCGCCTGTCTTGATTTGGGACTTGAGTGCAAAAACCTGAAATCGACTTGTGACCAGTCACCTCTGCTGTGAGACCTGCAGTTTTTCAGTAATCGCCAGTCAGTGTCTTTACATCCCGTAGGTACCTCTGTCTGCTGGTTTGCATTACCACCACAGAGTGTCTGTTTTTATGCGTCTCATATTGCTGACGATCACATAACAGATTCCATGTCACTGTATTTAATTGTCTCTAATTGATATCAGCCTCTGTGTTAACTGTTCGCTCTCCCACAGTCTATAAATCAGAGCTGCATAAAGATTATCCTGATTAAAAACATTTGCTCAGTGTTTAACTGGAGCTCTTATTGTAAAGCATCTATGAGACAAAATGTATCGTCACCGAGGTTACTGCTTCTATGTGTCTAAAAATAAGATGTTTTTATGATATTTTACTAGAGTTTTCGGCAGATTTTGACAGAGAGTATATTTAATGTTTGCATGTGAGTAAAGGCACGGTTTAGGTTCGACACCCAGTCAGTGTTCACACTCGTACCATGCACATGTGCAGAGATACACTTCAACATGTTTACTCACACACACACAGATATATGTGTTTGTGTCAGTGAGCAAACAGCTGCTGTTGACAGCCTGATTGCTGAATATATATCCCCCCTGACGTCAACCCGCAACTCCCAGGCTTTGGTTAAACGACTATCAATCCTGTCTGTGGTAGAAAACACTCACTGAACTGCTCAATGTGCTGATGCACATTTATTGTATTCACTGTTCTGAAATCTTTCTTTCTGAGGAAGAAATATTTGCACTGTCTTTGTTTTGCTCACCATCACCTGCGGGAGTTGGATGTACTGCATCTGGCTCATGTTTTCTTAAAGTTTTTCTCCTCTGGATGCTCTGTGGTGTAAATTTTCATCTCTACATCTGCACGTCATAAATAAATCCTCGGCTCATATTTTAGGTGTTCAGACAAATCGTGCATCATCTGTTGGTATATTTGTATCTGCGTCTCTGCTCAGCGTCTTTGTGTCCTAACAGTTTGACCTCTGCAGAGTTTAAAACCTCCTTTTAGCCCAAAAACATTCATTACTCCGACAGCCGACCCCCTCAGTCCTGCATGTACACACACACACATGCAGGAGCCCATTGGGGGAAGGGTCACAGGTCACTCACGCTGAGTGGACACTCATCTGCTGCGACCAATAGAAAGTGAGGTGGTGTGATTAAGCGTTTGGGGCGGAGCTCGGTTGAAGCCTCTTGAATCAAAACCTATTTACCTTCTACTGATGGTACAAAAGATGCTGAACGCACCATCTGCAGACGGCATGAAAGACAGATTACTCTTCGTTTTCAGTCACTGCTGCTGCATGAAGTTATTGCAACTACAATTCTGATTCTTGATCATTCTGAGCAACCAGATGGCCAGAGAAAAAACTGCCGTGGTACGTTTCTCCAAACCACAGATAGGTTACATTTATACACTATTATGTAGCAGATATGTTGAAGTTTTACATTTCTTAACTTCTCAAAAATGCTGTCGTTAATGTGTGGTTACATTTAGGCACAAAAACCAGTTGGTTAGGGTTTGGAAAAGATCATGTTTTGGCTTAAAGCACTGGCACAATCCCCTCAGGAAATGCTGCAATGTCTCAGTAAACAGGCACCTTTTGTGGCACTATCCTGGCAGGAAATTAAGTGATTTCTCAGTAAAAAATAAATGCTTTTTGTGCCACTATTCCAGCAGGAAACGCAGCAATGTCTCGGTATAAAAACAACTACTTTATCAGTAAACACTAACCACTTTTCGAGGCACTATCCAGGTGATAAAACAGTCACATCTCAGTAAAAAAGCAACCACTTTATCAGTTAACAATAAACCCTTTTTGTGGCACTATTCCAGCAGGAAACGCAGCAACGTCTCAGGAATAAACAACTGTTTTTAGCACACTATCCTAGCTGGAAAAAAACACCTATATTTGCTGGCTAAAAATCTGTTGGAGACACAGCAGTGACTCGCCTGTAGTTGTTTTTTTAATACGAGCAAGTTTCACTAAATTCTGGAATATTCTGAATGTTTTCAGTCGCACAGCTCGGCTTACAGAAGCTTCAAACGGACGACAAACTGTTGTCTCTAGTTAACAACTGTCAGACGCTTCCCCCTCAGCTGCAGCAGTTAACTCACCATCCTTAACAACTGTTAACATGTTGATATAGTTTCAGTTTCAAGCCATTTAACTCCTCCAGTTTCAGTCAGGACCTACAGTTGAGTGTAACCTGGGTCAGACTGATGGTGGAGCTTTAACATGATCTCAGTCTGTCTGCAGGAGGCTTAGAGCCGGTCTGAGCCGAGGTCAAAGGTCAGGGGTTAGGACCACCTGTATAAACACCAGAACGCTCTCTACCAGAACCTAAATATACTTCTGTGGAGGCAGGACATGGCAAGACCGATGCTGCATGCACCTCTGTATGTGAACTCGTCAGCGCACACAGACGTGCATGAACACACACACTGAGGACAGAAACAAGGCAGCCACACACAGTGCTGAGACAGATGAGCTCTCTATATCATCCTTCCACATCTTTGGACAATCTGTCACCACAGCAGTTTGCATCCATCTGTCCCGTCCTCTCTGTCATCATTATGGTGAGCCTCAGTTTGACGAATAAACTGGGGCTGCTTCTTTCCAATACTGGTCTGAGATGAAAATATACACACCCGACAGACAAACAAGGAACTACCTGGAGACTTCCTGTGACTTAAAATACTTTTATAGACCCTGAGAGAATCCCGCATGTCCTAAAAACTGAGGTCAGGAACATGCCATTCCCTGAAGGGCAATAAAGACTCAACATACAGCACCTCAGTAATTCTGAGTGTCATCTTTTTTCTTTGTAGTTTTTGTCCAAAAAAGGAAGTAGATGATTTTTTTTCCTGGGACAAATGGTGCAAATTAAATTACAACTCAATTAAATCTTAATCCATTGGTTGAGTTTCAGTATGTAAATCTGAGTGACGCACAAATAAGGATAATGCCAGTTAACACACTTCTTTTTTACCAGAACGTTGCTGCATTTCCTGTTTGGATAGTGAAAAGCAGTAGTTTTGTACTGAGACATCGCTGCATTTCCAGCTGGGACTGTGCCACCAAAACCAGGTATTTAAAGCCAAAATATGATCTTTTCTTGACAGTATTATTGAAAAGTAAAGTGACAAGTTTCAACATATCCGCTACATAATTACCTATAAATCAGACGTATCCACAGAGTGCAGAAATGTACAGTGCCAACATTTATTCTGGTGATGCGGTTGTTTGTTCCCGTCCTGACCTCCAGTGGAGACAGAGACAATAGTGGGCAGAGGCTCATCTGATACAGGAAAGACAACGGAAACATGAGGGGAAAAGACCAAACCAGACACTGCTGGATCACTCTGTGTGTGTGTGTGTGTGTGTGTGTGTGTGTGTGTGTGTGTGTGTGTGTGTGTGTGTGTGTGTGTGTGGTCCTACACTTCCTGCCATGCGGGTGTGGTGCGGGTGGGATAATGCAGTTTCCTGTAGAGCAGATTAATGGGCTAATATTGGATATAATCCTCCCATTGTGAAAGGCCCAGAGACCTGGCAACCGGACTGGAGAGAGGTCACGACCTCTGTGAACACAGATACAATCATACACACATTCACACACTCTGACACTATATATACAAAAGCTTGAGATGGGTAACTCGGCAGCGAGTGGTGACCACACAGTCTGAGCTCTGTTGACAGTTATGACACAAACAACGTAAAGTATCTGATCTGTAACTCAGTGTGTGTTTATGAAGCTGATATCTGATGGTTTAGTGATAAATAGAATAAATAACTTTCATCAATTTGAATGAAACAACAGATAATTTTGTCCACTCATGCTTTACAGGATAATTTCAATTTATTAAAACTTCATCTTATTTAAAGACGCAAACGTGTGAATGCAGCAACATCTTAAAAAAGTCAGATGAAGTAAGAAACAATCAGATGATCTGACAGGCTGTACACAAACCAACAGTTAATCCAGATTATCCACATGACAATCCAGATTATCAGGCAAACAGTTACGTAGTGAGAACAGTAAGTAAAGCAGGAAGTAGGTCTGTAAACTGGGATGATAATAATTTTACTGTTTGCTTTTGTTTTTTTCCACATCTTATTTTCACACATTTTATTAAAAATGTTTGACATTTTATCAACTTTTTTTTTGGACATTTTGTCAACATTTCTCTTACTTTTTTTTTTTTTTATTCTGACATTTCATAAACAAAAAAAAAACATTTAAAATTTTTTCGGACATTTTATCAAATAATATAACAATAACAATAATAATATTAATAATGTGACCCTATGTTGAGCTTCACAGTTGGAGCAGTATTAACCCGTGCAGCATCACTCAGTATGTGAAGCTGTTACATCATACGTCGTAGCCTGTGTCTGCGCTGTCATTGTCTGCAGACATCAAACATGATGTCATACCTAAGTATCAGATCCATGTGACACAGTGTTGCTGCACTAAACTAAGAGGACTGATCAAATCTCACAGACTGAGAGGGTTTAGAGAGATAAAGTCCTGGACCTGAGCTGTGAGTGTCTGAGTCACTGTGAGCAATGTTTTCTGTCACCTGTGGTTTACTTACTGCTGGTTGAGGACAGGGGACTGTAATCAGACCTGCAGAGGACGACAGGAGAGACAGAGAGAGGGGACATGAAACAGAGGAGACAGGAGTTTATATTACAATGTGAAGTACAATCAACATGATTTACAGGACGACACACTCCTGTTTCACACAAAGTGCTGACAGCTGGTTAAATACGGGGAGAGCTCCGACTGAAAGGTCACCAAAAAATGCACTCAGACATTTCATGGTGGTTTCAATCTGACGGGATAAAACACAGGGACGTTTACTCAGCTACTCTTCGTAATTCTGATACTACCACTACACTGGGCTGAGTAAAATGTTTGGGTACTTGTTTTCCTATTTCATGCTGCTTTGCAGTACAGTCCACTTTATTTCAGAGGTAACTCTGGTCAGTTTTACTTTAACATCTGTTTGTTTAGCTGTAGTTACTGGTTCATGTGCAGATGAAAAATCATGATGTCATCCATCTTCTAAAACATGTTAAATCCTTGAAGAACAAACTGCCCAACAGTCTCTTAAGGTTTTAAAATAAACACCATCTCAACCAACCATGAAGCTGCTCACACATTCATGCATCAGTATTAATAATCCAACAATATAATACACACAGTGACATGACCATTCTCTAATGAGTACTCTGTATTCTGAAATGTCGGTAAAGTATTATCATTAAATATATTTAAATGCATATTTAAATACAAGACATTAACCTGTGATGGATTATTACATCACGAGTTTGGCAAAGACACTTCTGTCCTTTTTTCCAACGGGTCAGATGAGATCTGTGTAACACACATTTTATTTGTTTAATCCGTGTGAAAACTGAAATGTAATAACCACAGATAATGGATTTTTGGTTAGTTATGAGCTGCAACTCCTCCTTAAAATGCTGGACACATCTGTTGTTCGTCAAAAAAAAGCGATGGTACACAACCATCACAGATCGTCATGTTCACATTTTTGTTTGTGAAAGGCTGAGCTAGGCAGTTTTATTTTGGTGTCGTTGGGCCAAAATTCTCTGAACTTTGTGCATATCGACTCCTGCTCCTCCTCTTGGCTCTGATTTTTACAGGCTTTAGAGAATCTATCAAATGCAGATGCACCTGAAAGCCTCTTGAGTGACAGTCTGACTGAATGGAGGAGAATCCTGCAGAGAGAGTTTGTGTTCCAGCATTGACAACAACTGTCTACACTGCAGAGCAACCCAAAAAAGAGACGCACTGATCAAACAGAGTCTGAAAGAGAGTCTGACAATAACCTCAATAAAACACGTGTCAGTATCAGTGAAGAGTTTCAGAGATGGAGAGAACATGTTGCTGCTTGTTTAGGCTTTTGCTAACAGGAGACAAAAGCCCCTTTTACACTGCCAGATTTTCCGCGAATGTTCCGATTTTGCCGGCCAGCTGCGAGCGTTTACACACACAGAGCCGGATTGGCGAGTTGATCCGAGGCGCCCAATTTTCCGCCTCTTAGGGTAGTCATATTGGCGGAACGGTTTTAGTATAAACAGAGTGAGGCAGCCTCCCGCCTCAGGAGGGTCTGTTGATGACTTGTGGGAGGGGCTGTTGATGACACCGCACGTTCGACCCACTGGCGTGGACTTCAAACCAGGAAACAGCTGATAGCAGGAATGAGTATCTAGCAGCACTAAGGAGATGCAAAGCAGAAGATGAGCAACTGGGGAGATAAAGAATTGCGCGCCCTCCTTGCCCTCGTTAATGAGGAGGCCATTAACCGTCAGATGATGGGAACATGAAGAACGGGCCGATGTACGAGAGAATCGGCGAAGGACTGACCAGCCGCGGCTTTCCTCGGTACGTCACTGTTTACGTCACACACTGAGCTGCACGTTCTGTTACTAGCTCCGCCCCCCATTGCCCCAAAAACACAATTCCTGTGTAAAAGAAGCTAAAGGCTCTCAGTCGCAGCTTTTGAAGCCCCTACAACCACTGACCTAAGGACTGTCTCCCAAGCTGCTGCCTACTCTCCTCCCGGGGAATCAGTCCACAGTGGCGGGGAGTGAGGTGGCTAGCTGCTAATTCTCGTCTCACTTGTGATCTGATAAACAAAGAAGGAGCTCTACAATAAAATAAGATCAAATAACACTGTTACTGTATGAAACGTGTGCATATGGCCATGGTCGTCTGGTGGGAGGGGCTTAGGAGAGAGAGGGGGGAGCTGCAGGAGGAGGGTGCATTTTCAAATTCATACATTTTTCTGCCAACCCCAGCTTTAAACAGACCAGATAAAGTTCCTCAAATTGGTGTTGTTAGGTATTATCTTTAGCTTCAGAGAGAGCCAGGTTAGATGCTTCCACTCTTTATGCTAAGCTTTGCTGACCATGTCCTGGCTCATGCTCTGAAACTAACAGACAGACATGACGCTTCTGGTACTGATCTAACTATTTACAAATAAGCAGTGAATGTCTCAGTAAAAGGATCCTACTTGTTCACACAGAAACTCTCATTCAGGGAAGAGACGTGTCTAATCTAACGCTCCCATCTTTGAAGTGGGAGGGAGGCAGAATTAGATTTCCGCTGATCTGATCCCCTCAGATTGGAGAACAAATTCTGGCATTTCGTATAATTACACGAATATCTGTGATGTGAAACGAACAAGAGTCTGAGACTGACTGAGGAGCCAGTCTGCATCCTACACGTCGTAATTCCCCGAACTGTCCATGAAACCTAAACTCACATGTACACCACACAACCTGAGGTTATTAGTCCCACGGGAGTCAGCTGACAACCGGTGAAAACTGTTCCTACACACACACACACACACACACACACACACACACACACACACACAGTGACACACACACACACACACACACACACAGTGACTCCGTCTCTAAACTAATAAAGCCTCTGGAGCGACAGGACAGCAGGAAACAGAGGGCCGAGTCTGTTTCCTGCAGCAGGAGGTTATCAATCTAACTAACAGGGACATTAGTGGTGTGGAGAGAGGTGAGCCGAGAAAGGTAAGAAGGGAAGACGATGAGGGACTGCAGAGGGGGAAAAGTTGGCGTCAGGAGTGAAAGAAAAGACAAATATACAGAGCAGATAATAAACGACCGGAAGGTTCCTGCAGAAGAACTCGTAGACGTGTCCCTGCACGGAGAAAAATGACAATGTGGAAAAAAGACTTAAAAGGTTATGAGTGGTTGGAGCCGAGCTGGAGGCAGCAGCGTGTGCAGTTACAGCTCTGTTTTGATGGCTCCCTTGGGTGTGAGTATTTGGCAGGACTCTCCCAGTTAGCATCTCCACTGGCGTTCCCAGTCTGGCCGCGCTGCCTCGCTTCATCTCCGTCCAAAGACAATAAACACAAAGTGAAGCGAAGACAGGCAGCAGCCCGGTCAGAAACACCAGGGTCTGACTGCACAGCGACCTGATGCGAGTCTGACGGGTTTGTTTGAACAGATTCGGGTGTCTCTTATTTGATTAGGGTGGAGGTGCAGGGAGGGAGAAGATGAAGAGGAGCACAGATGAAGAAGGAACATAAAGCAATAAATCCTCACACGCCTGGCTGTTCCAAACACTGACTCACAGCAGCGCTTTACGGCCTGCCACCTCTACACTTTGCTCTGCTGATGTTCGGAAAGATCGTCAGTCATGGTTTAGAGAAACCTCTGCTGACTGATGGGAGGAGACAGAGCGTGAACCACTGCCCACGTTCAAACAGCGCCTCACCATTTAACCTGACGTCCATGAGTCCAAGGATGGGACGATATTTTATCATCGAATGCGATTAAAAACACTCACAATAAGGTGCTTGTGGTGAATTTCCATCATGGGGATGATGTATCGTGTCCAGCAGCACCTGAAGAGCCTGTTTTATTGTTGGTGGCTCAGCAGACTGCATAAACAGGCCGCACATGCACCAACCTCAAAAAACACAAAAGATCTTAATCGAGCATATCATGTTAAAAGATATGATGCCATTTCTAATTACTGAAAAGCCTGGCCATTTAAAGCTCCAGTGTAGGATTTAGGGGGGATATATTGGCAGGATTCAGAGTGTTTTCTTTAGTGTATAATCACCTGAAAGTAAGAACCATTGTGTTCTCCTTCCCTCAGAATGAGACCTTTATATCTCCACAGGGAGCAGGTCCTCGTTTATGGAGATCACCATGTTGCACCGCCATGTTTCTACAGTAGCCCAGAGCAGCTGCTAACAGTTTGCTGTGTGGTGCTTTATTATTAATTTTTATGCCATTTGTTACGTGCCTGTGTGTTTTTGGGCCCACCCTGTGTTTTGTGTTGTTTTCTCCCAGTCTTCTTGTAGCGTGCAGCTGATCCCAATCATCAGCATGGCTATATGTGAAGGGAGGAGGGGTAGTCCCGGTGCCAGTGGGCCACAAGGCTGTCACAGTTGTGTGTTGTACAGACGTGGTACAGAGCAGAGTTTTTGGCATTGTGCTGGTCATTTGGTTGGCTGTGTAATTAATCTTTTCTTTTTTGTGTCATTCCCCGTTACAGGCGTTCTGGTTCCCTTTTGGAGCTCGTTTTTCGTTGGTGGGGACGTAACAGTGTTAATGTCAGTTTTTCCCCATCATATTAAAAATAGTTTTAAATATCAATGTTTTTAAAGGTATTGTATCAAAACACTACGACTACAGGGCACTTCAGAACGAGCTGAAAACTCGGGCTGTACTGACTCAGAATTCTTCCAGTCAAATCAGACTTGGCTGTGTAATACGAAAATTTGACGAATAGTGTTTTTTCCAATAAAAGTTCTAAAGTTTAAACAAGTTCAGTCGGACATTCAGAGTGACAGTGGCGTTTGTGTAACGCAGTAAACAAGCTAACGATAGATTGGAAATGTGAAACCACTTCATATGAAACACTAGATATCAAACAAAAGCCACAGACTGTGTCGTACTGAGCTGTAAATTCATCACTGCTGAGCACAAGAGAGAAGATAATGTTATCTGGGAGCCTGACGGTGGAAAGTTTCTCCTCCTCTGTGCTGCTGCATCATGTCTGCAGCTGTCTGTACCACAGTGGGACCAAAACATCCTCAAAAGAGCACATTGCCCAGCACACTGCCTCATCTCAGTCAACTGAGGGCCCTCTGATGATTCCACTCCCCAACTTTCAACATTAATCTATTTTTTCAAAGTGATAAAGTTGTTACAGTGAACATGTTTGCAAAACGTTACCACTTTACACATGCAGCTGACACTAACATTTGTTTAGAGTGTTTCTTATCACTGGTCTCAACCAGAAAATATCTGTCTCTTTAGCTCCACTTTGTCCTCCTGCTGGTCTCGGGGCAGGTGGAGCAAAGTGGATTTCAGAGCTTGTTTGGGTAAAACAGCTGCATTCTGCTGCTGGAAACGACGTTGATGAGACTGAATCAAACATTTAAACTGCTGTAAAACCAAAACAAGGAGCTAAACGACACTAAAACGCTCTGTGGCTGCAGAGTGTGTTCGGACAGGCCGACTGTGAGGACAAAACACCAAAAGACAACAGTTCTACACCTCCTCATCTGTAAGGCCTCTGTGAGGTGTGTGAGAGTCGACGGCAGAGACACATGGACATGAGGAGAGAGACTAAAAACAGTGGAAGTGGGAGCTGAACAGGAAGTGGAGAGAGGCAGCAGAGGTGGAGGATGTGACCTGATGGAGGTGGTGGCTCTCTGGTTATCAGCTGGACGGTCCCTGCTTTTCCTCTCACATCAGCACTTCACACTGAGCTCTCTGCTGCCGAGCGTTCCCATGAAACACACACACACACACACACATCATGTTGTCCTGGTCCCAGCTAATGAAATTACACGCTCCCAGGTGACTCATTTATTTACTGACGGATGACTTTACCCAGCTTAATAACCCTCAGTATGAGAGTGACGAGAACAGAGGCCTGATATTTTGTCTTCTGCAATGTTCAGTCTAAAATAATGTGTGTCACAAACTTTAAAGGGACAGTTCAGATTATCTTAACTGGGGTTGTATGAGGTAATTATCCAAAGTCAGTGTATTGTAGATGGCGGTGTCATGCCCCCCTGTTGGAGAGGCAGGCTGGAGTCTGACAGGGACACTAAAGCTGTGGATGGGGGCCAGCCACATAACGTATTTTGGCCACTTAAAAAAAAGTCTATTGAAGTCTGTGAGAATATTTTCACCGCTTTAATTTCCATCAGACGGCTTCAGTTACACAGCTATGCTCTCGTCAAATCCACACTGAACACAGGAGCTGCTGGTGTCCCTCTGCCTCCATCTGTTAGCTTGTGTCACTGTGTGACTTTAGACAATCTGAACTAAACACTTTTAACAACACAGTCATCGAAATCTGGCACTTGGTCAGTGACTCCTGGCGTCAGACACTGATGAAAGAAGCCATCTTTACATGTCAGCATGATACGCAGACAGTCACTGTTACTGTTTAATGGTGCCTGGCAGTGTCAAAATGTACTTATGAATAACCATGTAGACATGAAATCAGGGTGTTTTTATCAACATGTTTGGAGACATTAAAAAGGTCTATATTTAGATTATTGCCCGTCCTACGGCTACACGAATACAACATTATATCCTAAAGACATCACCAAACTGAGGACTTGTTTCTTCAGAGAGCTGAGGGTCATTTAGGATCTGACTCTAAAACACCAACACACAGGACTTTCACTACAACACCACCACATCCAGTGAGTCACATACCAGAGGAGAAACTGAGGCACATCTTTGTCTAACAGCTGAAAACAGAGGGAACAATAAACACATTCATTTAGCTCACAGCTCCATCAGGCTTTACACCCAGTGTTGGCACCAGCAGGGCGCAACACACACACATATCAGCAGACATTATTATAGTAGTGATAAGAACAGATTCATGGTGACAAAATAAGGAGGTCAGATCAATAAGACTGATTTGGCCTGAGTCTGGGGCGTCATTCATGCCGAGTCGGGCAACCAGACGCAGCCCGACTAACTTCACCCGGCATGCCGAGTTTGGGCCGACACTGGGCCGGGTCACTGTGGCCACCTGAGGTCACCTCACCAGACTGACACAAATGCGTCACAGGTCACTTTTCCTCACACATAAATACTCTGATGCTCTGTGACACCAAACCTCATTTTAAAACATGTCAATTTAACGTTTTCTTGTTTATCTGACGGTGTACAGCTCCTGTGACGTCACATCTCACCGTTAACGTGTGCTCGCTTTAATTCGGCGTGTCGTTACACACACACACACACACACACACACACACACTCAGGACGAGTTTTAATACGTGAAAAAACTCTGTCTGAGACTTTCTGTTGGACTGACTGGTCAATGAAAGGGTTAACCCCACTGTTATGTCCCCTGATCTAAAACAGTCCATAAATGTGACGTTCAGGTTCAGTCCCATCTCAGAGTGTCTCCTGCTCCACTCACCCTCCAGTCTCGGCTCCTGAATCCACGCAGTCATCTTCAGCTGAGGTTTTGTCCATCTCACAGGGCCGAGTGGACAGCTGTCCGCTGCATTGTCTCAGTGTCCCGAGGAGACGGAGAGGACAGGGACATTTAAAGACACGCTCCGGGTCAGACGACAGAGGAAAGAGACCGAGCAGAGAGTGTGTGTAACTCCTGACCTGCTCTCAGCTCTGTGTTTAACTCTGCAGGAGCAACAGGAGGCTGCAGGGCTGAGTCTGAGTCTGAGTCTGAGGCTGATCCTGCGTCAGCTGCGCTCTGCGGCGACGCCTTCAGGAGCCGTCGGAATTTTGATGACTGCTGTGGGAGTGTCTTTGTACTGTTAATTTGTATTTAATTTAATTAGTATGTTACTTCCGCTGCTTGTGATTATTACTGAGATGTAATAAAATTATTTTTAAAAGAAAATGTAAATCAGAGTGTGGAAGGTTGATTTTGATTTTTTTTAAATACTCAAGGCAAGACAATAAATAATTGTGAATTATGAAATAAGTCAACTTATTTTATTAATCAGAAATTCTGCTGTACAGTAGTCCACCTCCCTCTCTCTCTCTCTCTCTCTCTCTCTCTCTCTCTCTCTCTCTCTCTCTCTCTCTCTCTCTCTCTCAGTCATATGAATTTTACATTTCAAAATTATGAGATTACTTTAATGTTTATAATGTTAATAAATCTTAAACTTTAAAAGTTTTAGATTTATTAATTATTTCATAGTATGGATGTCCTGTCCCACTGTTGTGACTTCCTATGTCAGAAAGTTGACTCGGTAATTTGTAATTTTGAGTAAAAAAAAAAGTATTTTAAAAAGGTAAGGCTGCTTTATTTGTATAGAACATTTCACACACAGCAGGACAACTCAAGGTGCTTTGCAGAGCAATAAAATATAAAACAAATACAGATTTATAATAAAAGAGTAAAGACAGAAAAAAGATATAAAGGCTAAAATTAATTATTAAATGATTTACAATAAAACGTCACCATTAAACAGGAAACGTGCAGACAAGAGGTGCAAAGATTTTTATTTTGTTTTTAATGGTTACAAATTAGACTTAGGCCTCTCTCATAATTTACTGACTGGCCTTAAGTTTGTTTGTTTGTTTGTTTGTTTGTTTGTTTGTATTTTCACTTGTGTTGAGTATTGTTTATTTGTCATTTTATAATTGCATCCTTTTTTTTTAGTAACATATCTACAAATACACAAGTCTCATTTTTATTAGGTATTAAAAGCCATACGTAAATAGGTAGATTAATGTTATGCCAACAGAAATACAATTTCCATGTCATTTCAGCTTGGGGCATATTTTTATCTAGGTATATTAGATTACATTAGGTTTATTTATTTATTTATGTATTTATTATTTGACATAAATGTGCTTTGATAGCAATGAAAACAAACAAATGAAACAAACTCTGCTAAAATAAAATAAAGTACACACAGAGAATAGAGACAAACGGATTCGTTTGGTATGTTCTTTCTGTATTAATTTCCCCCACTTGTAATAAAAAGCCTGATGATGATCATCCATGAGCTGAGGCTGGAGAGAGTGAGACTGTCTCAAGCTTAATTTTGCTTTTTTCCAGGAGCTCCTGAAGGCAACATTAGTGAGTGGTCATCTCTGTCTCCACCTGCAGGATGAGTGAAGAACTGCAGTTTGACAGCAGAGTCATCACATGTCTGACCTGCAGCTCCGTTTCTCCTCAGCAGTGAGTCCACTGACCCGACAGGTCACTGGCCTGAATTAAATCACATTAATATCTCTGTGCAACACAAACATAATAAATGAATGAGTCTGGTGACGTCATGGAGAGTGTTATTTTGTCAGATGTGTGTGACACTGTGTGCGTCACTGATGCTACAGGGAAAAAATAATGAATGAAAATAATCGATGAAATTAGATTGATGATATGACACAGATGATAAACTAAATTATACTGTGTAGCCGAAACAATGTCTTTATAAACAGTCCTCAGAAGATCCATTAAATTCACTCTTATTTTCTTATTCTGATGACAGCTGTGGGCCTGAAAATATTTGTAATAATAATATTACACTGTTGTTTTATGACCTAATATTGTTGTTTTACTTTTTGAAGATCCCTACCGATTTTTCAAGATTTTTTTAAGTAAGCTATAAAATATTTGACTGTACATTCACAGTGAATTACCGTGACATTTTACAGTAAAATTGTTTAATGATTGTATTACTGTGACCGAGCTGCTCCTGTAAACTGACTTTATTTACCTGCATGAATTTCACAATAAAGTTCTGAATTTGGTTAAATATCACAGTGAAAGCCTGTGAGGTGATGATAATAATGTAATTTATTGTTAAATATTACAGTTACACATTGTAACTTCCTGGATCTATTTTGCAGTTAACGGTGTAAATCTGAGTCTTTTCTTCCTCTCCTCCACTATTGATCTGACAGCTGTAGTTGGTTTACAAATTAAGATTTTTCACTCCAAACACATGGAAACATAAATGTCACTACAGAAACCTCTTTAAACATCAGACCTGCTGGATCAGTTTTAAACCACAACTCAATACATATCTTATTAATATAACCTGTAACTACCAGTTATCTGTAATATTTGTTTTTCTTTTCTTAAATAATTATTTTTAATTATTAATCATATTTTTTAGTTTCTCCTAGAACGATGGTTGTATAATCGTATGTTTTTATGTCTTTGCTGTGTTTGTATCTGCCGCTGCATTCTGTGCATGAAAGGTGCTTTATAAATAAAAAATAATTCATTCATTCAAGTTTAGCTGGAACTGAGTCATTTATTGATAATAAATTAAATTTGCCGCTGTTTGATGATCATCGTAGTCGTTTTAACGAATGTGAGATTAATTTTTATTGTAGTTTTCGCTGCTTTTGCTTTTCATCATTTAATGTAGTGACGTTTAAAATAAATTCCCAATACGTGTTTTTTAATCAGAAACATGAGCGGCAGCGACATGGGATCGATGACGTCATCTCTAAGCGCCACATAGCGCAGGGAGGCGGGGGGGCGGCGGTTCTCGTGCACGTTGATGTTTTTATGAATTAGCCTAGCTAGCAGCAGACGGACCATCTTCATCGCCACCATCATCCTCATCCTCCGGACAGCTCGGCTGGAATCAGACATGTCTGTGACGGAGATGTTCAGCTACATCCAGGGCTTCCTGAGCGCCGACCAGGACGTCAGAGAGGTATGAATCAACATCCGGCCGCGAGCCGTTAAACCTGTTAGCTGTGGCAGACTGTTAGCTAGCGGCTAACCGGAGCTGAGTCCCGTTAACACACGTTAAATATGTTCGGTAAAGGAACGGCAGTTTGTTAACGGGAGTCTGGTTCATCAGCCAACAGCTCCTCAAACACCGACCCTCATCACTGACTGTCTAATGTTAATAAGAACATATAACCTGGAATATAAATGAGCCTGTCTGCTGTCTCTCTGTTTATTTCACGCGCGGTTAAGTCACGTTGAGACACCAAACTTCATTTATGAAACTGGGTTTAACGCTGCCTTCTTCATTTAACCAGAGACAGTGTCGCTGCTGTGAGCAAGAAGTCATTTAAATGAATGATTGACCTGACTTTATGTAGAAGGTTTCAGATTTACACTGTCAGAGGGTCCTGGATTGTTGAGACATTAAAGGTCCCACATTGTGAGACCTCAGATCAATGTGTACTTGAAAATAAATCAGGTACAGGTGCTGTATAAATACTGTGAAGTATGACCACACTCAGTCCACAGAGAAACACTCACAGGTCATATCCAGTAACTCTGTCTTTAAATGAGCCGACAGGGTTTCTGTGAATTTGTGATGTCACAACTCTACTGTATAGAGCAGTGGTTCCCATCTTGTCATTAGTTCAAGGTCCAACCAGTTTAAAACGTTCAGTGTCATACTTGTGTTACATGTTGTCGAGGTAGTTTGCTGTCTCTGTTAAATAACTAGGCTCATTCCAGATGAACTGCGCCTCGCCTGGAAAGTCGACAAGATCAGGCGGCCGCAGCAGGAGGCGGTGACAAATAGCCACTATCAAGTCAGACAGTTTCCTGACAGTTTCCAGCAGCCCTCAGTCCGTACAGGAAGTCACAGAAACACTCACATCCTGTCAGATATGATGTCAATTTATTAAAATATTCTCACACTTATATATAAGTTCGTTCTCAGTCTCCATCAGTCACACAACATGTATTCTGTTCAGAGAATAAACCTTCAAATCAGACAAATAAAATTTAAATATCTTAAATTCAACAAAAATTAACGTCATATTGTTGAGTCGACATCTGAACCAATCAGCTGTTAGATCAGGTGAGAGCCGGGCGCTGCAGTCGGTGGAGAGCAACTGCAGCGCCCGGCTCTAAACACTGTGGCCGCCTCGCTCTCGCGGTTTTATCACCATCCACTTTTGTAATACATCAGAGCAAGTCGGGGTGAAGTCGGACACAAAACTAACCGGCATGCCCATCGCTGGTGATCGAATCTGCGCAGGCCTGGCTCATCTCAAACGAGCCTACTGTTAGTCACTGACTTTATGGCAGGAAACTGCACTTCAGAATAAAAGCTCTGTCAGAAATTCACTATACTTAAAAATGAAGTGTTTTGGAAAAACTTGACACATTTGTGAGTCACCTGCGGTCCATTCAGAATTGACCTGTGACCTACCAGTTGGGAACCACTGATACAGACTGAATTACAAAGTTTATTTACAATAATTCTGGGTAGAAAATCCTCTTATGGCATATTAAAATATAACAGCGCTGAGCAAACGCTGCCTCAATTAGTTTGTTTTCAGCCGCCTTAAAAACGCCACCAAAAAAATCAATACCAGTTTTAGTGTCTGTTATATTTAAAATATTTTCACCACTTTACCTTCCTGTCAAAATCTTTGTTAAATAAAAACCAACAGACTCCACTGACAAGAACAGTCGTTTTACTTCACAGAAACAGTCGCTGGTGTACCGCTGCTTTGATTCAGTGTGTCAGTGTGTGAGGTAAAGAGGAGCAAATATTCAAATACAGCATACACTTACACTGATATGGATTTTTTAGGAATCTAAAATGCATTGTGCTGCACCCCTGTCCACAGCAGGACATCACTTAGCTTCCATGTCGGTAGATTTGGTTTATTAACGACGCCAGCAAAGCAACACCTGACAATAAATAAGCACAGCAGTAACGTCAGGTCAGACCACTGTGTTTAAATCTATACCTTTTTTGAATGTTACAACTGAAAATGACAACAGAAAATCAACATATCTCCACAACTGTTATCAACGACCAGTTTTCTACCCTGAGGTGATTGTTGTTGTTGTTAGGGTGACGTCACAGTGATTCAGTCTGTAAAGAGAGAAAACGCAGCGTCTCAGGGCAGTTACAGGTGCATCATATATTTTTTGAACATTAAATTAAAAATGTTCCAGTAGAACCTCAAAATACAAGTATGACCCTGAATATGAGCAGAATATGGGAGCGTTGATGTTTAACTGACACGTCAGGGGAGTTGGGTTTATATGGAAAAGATTTCTGTTGGATTAAGAACACTCTGATACATGATGGACTTTGTTTCAGGACATCCGTAAGGTGGTGCAAACGCTGGAGCAGACCGCCAGAGAGATACTAACAGTCCTCCAGAGCGTCCACCAGCCGTCTGGGTTCAAAGAGAGTGAGCGTTTCACACAGTCTCAGCTGTTTTCACTCGTACTGCGAGATGTGCGTCTCCAAGTTATCAGTGTGAACATGAATCTTCTTTCTTTTCTCCCGTCAGTTCCCAGTAAATGTGCGAAGGCTCGGGAGCTGTTCTGCACCGTCAGGACTCAGATCGGTGAGCTGAAAACAAAGTTTCCTGTGGAGCAGTATTACAGGTACGAGACACCTCACAAAGGTCTGCAGCTGTTGTCATCGTTCATTCAGTGCACTCCATTCATGTGAAGTTAACCTGTAGA
Organism: Cephalopholis sonnerati; assembly: GCA_019142605.1. Classification (NCBI taxonomy): domain Eukaryota; kingdom Metazoa; phylum Chordata; class Actinopteri; order Perciformes; family Serranidae; genus Cephalopholis; species Cephalopholis sonnerati. Next base: position 42,193,222 of record JAGQAX010000012.1, read on the forward strand.
AACACAGTTATTTCTGTTTAACTCACAAAACAAATAAACTCACAGTAATTTTATTTAAATTAAGCTCTGCTAACCGTCACCTGATCAGTTTCGTGTTTTTAACATGTTGCTTTATTGTATGTTTTAATGTTTTACCCAGAACTCCCTGGGAAACTGAATATTGTGGTGAAATAAATTGTGTCAAGTGTTTGACGTGTCTGTCTCCGACCTGTTTGACTCTTCCTCAGGTTCCATGAACACTGGCGGTTCGTCCTGCAGCGTCTGGCTTTCTTAGCGGCCTTCGTCGTCTACCTGGAGACTGAGACTCTGGTGATTCGGGAGGAAGTGGCCAAGATACTCGGCAGTAGGTGCCAGTTGGTGTCTTGGAGTGTAACGGTGATGAAGGAATGAGGCTTCACTCTTTGTCTCTGTCTTCACTCCACAGTTGAGGTGGTGCGAGAGAAAGGTTTCCACCTGGATGTAGAGGACTACCTGGCAGGTGTGCTGATCATGGCCAGTGAACTGGTGAGTGTGTCACTGAGTGCTGGTTCATATAGATTTTTGGAGGATGTAGTTTGTGGTGCTGTTGAACTGAACTGACAGGTGTTCATATTATTTTGTCCACCATGTTCGTATCACTGAGGCTCAGCTGAATAACAGAGACACCTCTGTGTAATGAAATACATCTCAACAGCACCACAAACTGCACCCTGCAAAATGAAGTTGAATCAACATTTTGATGAACAGTTGGAAAATAAACTGCACTGCTGACACCTTAACACTGTGGAGACTGTGTAGCACTCTTAGAATGTTGGGCTGAAGGTGTGTGTGAGGCAGCCACGAATCACCAAGAAATGCCCTTAATACCTTTAATTAAATTCCTTCAAAGCCTTCACTACACATGTTGCACGAGTCTGGACAGATTCAGGCCCACACTGATGTTCAGCTGATAAATCAGGTGCATCTGTAGTGGAATGAGAGCCTTTGTGTTTAATTCATGCCGTTGTCTCTTCCTCCAGTCACGGTTGGCGGTAAACAGCGTCACAGCGGGAGACTACAACCGGCCGCTCCGCATCTCCAACTTCATCAACGAGCTGGACTCGGGCTTCCGCCTCCTCAACCTGAAGAACGACCCGCTGCGGAAACGCTACGACGGCCTCAAGTACGACGTGAAGAAGATCGAGGAGGTGGTTTACGACCTGTCCATCCGAGGGCTGGCCAAGGAGGCCGAGACTGGCGGGGACAAGTAGAGCTCGGAGGCGGTGATTGGCTGTGGGAGACGGAGGAGGGCGTGGTAGCTCTCTCCACGGCTGCTGCACCTTTAACCTCACATGGAAGGCACGACCCAGGGATGTACCTGAGGCCCCAGCAACTGAGGACGGACTGTGTGACTGTGTGTGTGTTTGTGCGAGTGCGTGCATGAGAGGTGCTTTAGATGGATGGCGGTCTGTCAGAAGGGCGGCGCAGATGGTGACGGACGCCGTCGCTCAAGATGGAGGGTTCAGTTTGTTGCTGGTTTCTGGAAATCCGTGTTCTCAGCTTGATCTTGTTCGTGTGTTTCTGTTTCACTGAGTTGGTTTCTGCAGCAGTCAACTTGTTTTTATCAGATTTATGTTGTAGTGATGTTAAATTCATCTGAGAGGGCGGAGGACGCTCAGAGCGTTACGACCACGCTGAGCTTTTTTTTTCTGTGGCTGTTTATTTGTTAAAAAAAGAAGTGAAATGTGTTTGTTCACCAGGTGACGTCTGGTGGTGTTTCTAAGGACTCTTTGTTGTTAGAAAAAAAAATGGATGCATCCAAACAGATCCAGGAGCCTCGTTTACGCACAAAATATTTGATGCAAACAACAAACAATTTAATCTAACGCCGCAACGATTAATTGATTAGTCGTCAACTGTTAAATTAATCAACAACTAATTTGATAAAATTGGAACATCTGTGTGTTGTTGACAACACAAACCATTTAAGGACATCATCTTCTGCCATTTTCTGACATTTATAAACCGAACAGTTAATCAAGAAAAGAATCAACAGATGATTCGACACAGCCCTGCTAGAATCTAAAAAATCCATTTCACAGCATTCTGCAGATTTTCATAATTTCTAAAGAGAAGCCTTGATTTAGATTTCGATCACCTGACCTGCACATGCCTGATTTTTTTTTTTTTTTTTTTTTTTTTTTCCTAAACGAGGGTCCGGGAGAGGTTGAGCCAAAGAAATGACAAAGATGCACTTCACATGATGTAAAGCTACTCTGTGATTAGTTAGATTCATTTTGCGCCAGTGGCGAGGAGCCTTCACAGAACAGAACAGTGCCAATGAACATGTCTGCTGAGACGTTTGAATATTTTAGTAGTCTGGAAATCTGTCAGCAAACACAAACTAGTCAGAATGTCACGTGCTGCATGTTCCTGGGTTTGGTTTCTACTTTGAAGTGATTGGTCGGATTTTTCGAAGTGGGTTTTTATGGGTTGCTTACCCACAGGTGGTGTTAGCTACAGTAGGTGGATGGTCGGCACGCCTCCAGTTTGGAGAAGCAGCAGGAGTGCCGACACAGAAGCTCAGCGATGTGCTGCTGCAACAAAACATTTTAACCATCTAATAAAATCAGTATCAGTTGAAGTGTATACTATACTGAGAGTATTTTCACTGCTTTACCAGCCTGTTACCGACAGGGAAGATAACGTCTTCAATGCCACCAGACTCCACTGAGAAAAACAGTAATTTAAGCTCACTGAATACAGGAGCTGCTGGTCTGTCGCTGCTTTGATCAGTAAGTTACTTTGTGTTATTGTGTGACTTTGGTGAGTCCGAAGTAAACCTTTTAACCGCCAAAGTCACACAATAACACAAATGAACCAATTGATGGAGGCAGCAGTAGACCAGCAGCTCCTGTTTGAAGTGATGTTAAATCGTTATTTTTCTCAATGAAGTCTGGCTTGAAACAGAGGCTCCATTTTCGCGTTGGAAGTCACTGTCTGACGGAAAGGTAAGGCAGTGGAAATATTAAAAAAAAAAAAAAAAACTATAAAAAAATTCGGGAAAAAAATTCTGAAATAAAAAAATGAAAAAATATTCCAAAAGCCGACGGACATCTAATGTCGATCAGTAATTACTTCATAAAGCCCCACTTCAAAAACTCTGAACTATTCCTTTAAGGAAACGCCCTGACGGTTTGTTTCTACTCTTGGCGTCCATGTTTGTTTGCTTCTATCCTGTAGTGACGTTGGACTGTATTTTCTAGAAATAATCCACTCTTTCATCGTGTGCTTTTGTTTCCTGGAGTGATTTGTGCATTTCCTGTGTACCTGCGTGTGTTCCTGTCTCTGAATCAGTTGTCTTAAAGATGCTTAAAATGACTGTAAATATATTTCTACATTCTACGTCTCCAGCTCTGTCAGAGTCTCTAAACTGAGCACATCACACAGAAAAAACACAAAAAGCAAAAAGGACGTGTTTAAAATCTTTTAATATAATTCACAATATATTACATTGGAGAAATAATACATCAGGTCTTTGAAATGCAAAAAGAGGAAAACTAAAGAAACTCAGCAGGCTTTGTTTTTTTTGTTTTTGTTACAGTTTGAAAGGGTTAATCTGAAACAGCGTCAGGAGTATTGGTGTGAGGCTGAGCAGCCCTGCCGTCCAAAACACAGTGATTTGCTACCTGTTCTAGTGCTACGTCATCAGAAACAGAAAACAGTGTCAGTCTTACAGAAGTTTTGGTTTGATGACCTGCTGAGATCAGCTCGGCTCCTTCTCACAGACGGCGTCGTCATGTGTCACGCCGCAGAGCGTTCTCTTACTGAATCCTAATAAAGTGCATCAAACAAAATAAAGCCTTCATAAAGAAACAGAATCAGACTGAGGATCAGGTGACGTCATGTTATCAGCAGCCAGGAGCGTCTGTCAGGAGTAATTATATTGCCTGTAACTGGGAGTGCCAACAGAGGGCGGTGTCGTCCGTGTGTCAGATAAATGCTACTGTGTCAGGTCGCACATATTCAGTTTTAGTATAACAGTAATCGAGTACCAAGGCACAACAGCTCAGCGCTGGGTCACATAACAGTTAACACCGTGTCATGACGAGATGGTTGAGACGATTGTTTGAGTGAAGTCAGAGTTTTTCAACCTTAACACAAGAACTGCCACGAGCCCTGCAGCAGGAGAGTTCATGATGTCATGGGTTTCTAATTTTATGACCGTAGGAAGAAAGAGGGCGGGATTCAAGAGTGATAGTGATGTATTACAAAAGTGAAGTGCTGAAATGAGTCAGTTTGGGCAGATCATTGACAGAAAGTAAATTCTGATAATGTTAAAGTCTCTAGGGTCGGTTGCACAAAACACCTTAAGTCTTTTCGGTTTCCTTAAAATGTTTCTCCTTGTCTTGATCTTATACTTAAGGAATCCCTCGACCATTGCACGAAAGACCTTAGCAACCAAAGCAAGGTACCTGTTTGGCGAATGGCGGAGGACGCAGCTGTTTGAGGATCTCTGTTGTGATTTGACATTTATTTAACATCTGCTATATTTCTCACTTCTCTAACACTTGGAGAACCTGCTTCTGAAACCCGCCTCTGATTTGGTGCCTGGTCAACACGGGCAAAACGACCATAACCAAAAGCAAAAAAAAAAAATTAGAGTGACGGCAAACAAGATGGCGGCGCTGCTGACCTTCCAGCTAGCAGTGACTCAGCACATGAGGAGGGTAACAGTCCGCCATGTCTCTGGCTGATATACAAAAAAACCTTAAGGTTCCTCTGATTCTGTCTTAACTGCAACATGAGCGAGTTCATGGTAATGAATAAAAAACCAACACACCCTGAGCAGTGTTCTGACCAGGAGAACTCCACGGAAACACGTCTGATTTTACACTTTACATTTGACTGAATTTATTTTCCTTACAGTCGTTTCCGGTTTCCTGTTTTGGGGATCATATTTATTTTGTAGTTCTTTCTCTGATTGTATTCCTCCAGAAGTTTCATCTTTTCCTCCTCTGACCTGTATGATTTTCTTCTTTTCTCCTGACATTTTTTCATTCTAGACGATAACAGGCGTCACAAGCCTGAGTCCAAGCAAACAAACAGTCTCCATGGAAACTGTTACCGCTGTAAAATCTCGTTCAGCGCAGTAAATGAGTTATTGTTTTTCCTTAACTGAGGAAACCTTTTAAGGGATTCTGTGCAACTGTGCAAGTCCCTCAGCTAAGGAGAAATTAAGCCTTACATGTCATACTTTGAGAGAAAACGTAAGGTGTTTTGTGCAGGCAGTGCCTGGCTCTCAAACTATGGTATGTATGTTCCTGGTGGGACACAAGGTGCACTGAGGAGTCTCCATAGTAACTAAAAAAATTAAATAATATAAATATATTATGCAAAATACTTCATTTTGAAGAAAGCTCCTCAGCTCTGATCCCTGCTGCACGTGTTCGTCCATGATTAGTTAGGAGTTCAAACCCTGCTGCCCGAGGCTGAAGGCTGTAACACAACGACGTTCCTTCACACTGATTTCTTGCCATCAAAGGACACGTGTGACAGCTCTGCTGACGGTAACAGTCGGGTCAACAGGCGTCCTGAAAGAAGCCTCCAGGTCAGGCCTCTTAACCTTTTATTATGAGCGCACCCTGTCTTTGGTCTCCCAGCCCTGGCAGAGGGAGCACAGCTGTCCAGATACAGATCAGGGTGCCCAGATGGCTCCGACGCTAAACGTTTGCTGCTTCCAGTTTTCAAATGTTACTTTAAATCATTTGTGACATTTTTTCAGATCAAATAATTTACAATCTTAATTAACGCAATAATAGTTTGTTTCAGCCTACAAATTAATCAAATACCAGTACGTATGTTCTGTGGCAGCCCAGACACAGAGGAACATGTTGGCACTGTACGTTTCTGCAAACCATGAATACATCACATTATCATGTTTTACACGAATCATATCAGTGTTTCTAAAGTGACTTGGTTTATGAGCTGATTTCTTCATCAGGAGGTGGAGGGGATGGTGGATGGCGTAACGCCTATGTCTGCTGACCTGCAGACCACTGTTTAACATCAGCAAACAACAAAACTGGTTATTTTTTAGTCATTGCTGTGTTTCTAGCTGATTTTTTTTTTGCCACCATACTTTTAGTGACAAATGGCTCTTTTTCCAGCAACTTATGAAGTGCCACACGGTGGTGTTTTTCAGGGACTTGACGCCATTTTTCCAGCAGCTTTTAGCCGCCAAACATGGGTGTTTTTTAGTGACCTGTAGCTGTTTTGCTAGCAGGGATAGTGCCATGAAAGTGGTGTTTTACAGCGGGGATTGTTTCCCCCCAAAACCAGGTATTTAAAGTCAAAACATGATCTTTATCCAACCATAGCCCCAGGGCTGCCCCCCCCAACAGTTGACCAAACCTTAGTCGACCTGAAAGGATTTCATTGGTCGCTCAGTCACAAGAAAAAAACATGAAACTCCATAAGGAGCTGCACCTTGTCAGAATAAATCCAAACCTATCTGACTGGAGCATGTGTGACTTTACTTCAGACACAGGAAGTGGAGTCAGGTTAATCTCCAGGGCTGGTACCTGCAGTTATTCCACAGGCTAGTTAATAACATGTGGGGCAGGAAATCCAAAGTGTGGGATCATTTTGAGAAGGTGAAGGACCAACCCAAGGTGATATGTAAACTCATCTTCATTGGTCCACTACAAACATGACGTATCATGTGAAACATGGAAGTAGCTACATGCCCATTAGCCCACAGCGTCATTAACAGGCGGCTCGCTCAGTGTGTGACGTGCACTTGGAGATAAAATATAGGCCTATATTAATGAAGGTTCATTAGTACGGTTTGTATTTCTCTGTAATGTAGCACAGTGTTAACAATGTTACTGAGACTATTCTTTCTCACACCTTCAACTCAAACCACCAAAATATATCATTTCATCATTACATTCATATCACAAACATGAGGGACACTAGTCCACTGATGGACCCTGATGAGGACTGTTGGTCCACTGGGAACATTCTTAGTTAGGGGGGCAGCCCTACCAGAACCAGGTGGGTTTTGCGCCTAAACATAACCACACGTTCACCAGTGTTAAACATATCTGCTACAAAATAATGTACAAAAATAAAGTATCTATGGTTTGCAGAAAGTTAGAATGCCACATTTTCTTTCTGGCGGATGGATCATCTGTCTGATGGCCCTCCTGAACGTAAGGTTGAAAAACTCTGTACTCAGCACACAGTGGGGAAACTGTGGTGTCTGACTTTACCTGATGTCGACAGGAAACAGTTAAAGGAGACTGAACTCACAAACTGCTCTCATGGCACAAAGATTATCTGAACTCCTTCGTGTCGGGATCATGGAGGGAGGATTTAACGATGCCGACAAACACGATCAGATTTGAGACTTGAGTTGATTCTGCCACATGAAACTCAGTAACACCTGAAGGCCAAAGGAATCCTGGGAAATTAAAATCACGTACAGTAGCTACTTATTGTGGAACTGGCAGAGATTATTGCTGTTACGTAGATTAAACACAGTGATACAGGAGGTCTGCTCAGCCTGTCAAACAGGCTCTCGCTCAACTGCATCTCTGGCAGTGAAAGTTGCTCTGCCGCCGGCGGACAGTAGAGGGCGGCACACGGACAGGAGAGGGCAGTGACAACAAACGGAAACCACTGAACAGAAGCTCTTGCCACGTCTCCGCCTCCACGTACCACAACCCCCTCTGTCTGGTATAAAAAAATGACATTACAATTTTTCTTTTGTTGCAGTCAGTCCTGTTCAGTCATGCTTTTCAACAAACACACAGCGCTGCTCCTCCAGGAGCCAACGGTCTTTACAATCAAGGCTGACGAGCACAGCCCAGGTTTTTTTTGGTTGTCCAGGATTTTTCTTTCAACAACTTAAATCTTCACACATGATTTTTCTGACAGTATGGCGCACTCATAGCTCTGTAAGAAAAAGTGCTGTACCTTTCTCTGTTCAGACTTTGAGAAAGGTTTTTACTGGATCGTGTTTTAACAGTGGCGTCACTCAGAAATGCTTCTGGTCGTCAGTTGCGGAGGATTCAGGTTATTTACAGTGTAAGAAAGGCGGGCGGGGGAGGGGGGAGGGGTCAGTCTCACGAGCGGGTCTGGTTTGTGTTGATCATGATGTTGGGCAGAGCGTTGCGTCTTTTCCTCCAGGTGCCGAGGTCTCGAGCGTACCTCTTGATCTGATGGAACCACTGCTGGGTGCGAGATTTGTCCGAGGCACGGAAAACGAAAGACTCACGCCGAATATCGAGCACCTCGAACGTGTCCTCGCAGTCCGGGTCTGTCGACACCACACAGTTCCCCAGACGGATGGGCTCTCTCAGCACGGTGAACTTCCCGCTGCTCTTGTCTTTGATTAGAACAAGCACGCCGTCTCGTATGCCGTCACCGCCACCTTCTCCCTGATCCCCCCGGGCCCCCACGTCCTGTCCCGGGGCCTCCCCGACCCGCAGTGTCCTCACCATCAGCAGACTCTGGACATTTTGGAACTTGAGGGCCTTGCTGCCCTTCTTCACCCACTGACCATCGGCCGGCTGGGACAGCTGGAGCGGCCCCTCCATGACAAACCGCGTGTTCTCTCTGGCCCAGCCCACCGTCTTCATCGACACCTCCCTCATCTCGATGTTGATGACCTCGCGGTTTTTGCGGCTGTCGCGGCGGAACGAACGCAGCGACCAGGTGACGCCATTGCCCTCCTGCTTGGTCTTCATGTTGATGTGCTCCAGGTGGGACTCCACCCGACTCTTGGCCTCACGGAGACGCGAGTAGTCGGGGTGACATTCAGGAGTGACCTTAATGATGCGGCTCAACAGAAGCGGGTATTTAGTGACGCGCTGGAGGGGCGCCATGAGGAAGGAGCGCAGGTTCATACGACGCAGTGCCGTGTTGTCATTCTGGGAAACATCAAGGAAGATTCTGAGAAGACAGAAGGAGGAAATACGGAGTTAAAAACGGAGAGACTCTGAACACGTCCTGGGAAAACTCTTTAAAAGTTGATTAATGGGGATCACAGGATGGCCTGACACAGGGTGAGCTGTGGCTCTGTCTAAAAATATGAATCATTGCAGCGCTGCTCTCAAAATAGACCTTCCTCTGAATAAGTGATAACCCGCTGTCTTTTCCATTAAGAATTATAGAGAAGAGCTGAGACAGGAACCAGAGAAAGCTCCCACAGTAACTCCGCCATCACACACTAACAGGAAGAAGAGTCCGTGTACTCTGTGTGTACCTGAGCAGCTCTTTCTCCTTCTCCAGCGTGTTGAGCATGTTGACCGAGGTGGACTGCTGCAGGCAGTAGGTCTGGAAGGCCGGCAGCATGTTGACGAACTCCAGGAAGATCTCTCCTATGTACACTGTGAGCAGATCCTCATCTCCCTGAGGTCAAAACACACCAGAGACAATACGGTCAAGTCAACGTGCGACTCAAAATCATAAACGCATCTTCCTCCTCTTCCCTGTAGAGCTGTGTATCAGTGTGTTTTGGTGTGAGTTGCAGAGTGTTGGAGATATCGTCCGTAGAGACGTGTGACATCTCTCCAGTATAACAGAACTAGATGACACAGCTCAGTGTCTCTGTACGGACATCATGACTTAGTTACTGAAGATAATCCACAGACTTTGTCATGAGCAATTTCATGTAGGAACTATTTTCTATCTACCGAACCACAACCGTTAACTGTATCACTGTGCAGACGGAAGTGTTCATCTACTCATGGACGAGAGGCTCATGCTCGTGACAGCATTGCGTCCTCCTCCACTGAGCTGCATCATTAGCTAGCTCAGTGGTGCTCGGTGAATCAGCAGTAGATGCACACTGCCTCCTGCGCAGTGACACGGTTGGCGGGTGTAGTTCAGTTGTTCTCAGCCACCAAACATTCTTATGTGAATGCAGAATATGTGCTGAGCTTATATACGTCCCATCTCTTTTCCCACAAGTAGCACCAAACTCAGTCCGTTTCCATGACTCAGAGAAAAGGATTTATTGCGTCTCACTGTGTGTTTGGAAAAACTGCAGTCCATTCAGAGTAAACCCTCGACCCACCAGTTGGGAGCCACTGATCTAGAGGGTTATAAGATGGCAAAGAGCAAAGTGAACCTGGAGCGCTCTGTGTTCAGTAGAAACAGGTCAACTGAACCACTATGGTGCACCTCAGAGGGATCTGAGTTCTCTTGGAGTTCACAATGTTGTCACAGTGTTAAAAAATGCTGAGTCACTGCTCTGAGTCCAATTAGAGTGTGAACACACCCTCAGTGTTAGTCAGCAGATTTTAGAACTAGTGTACCAAACTATGGCTGAGAGCCATTTTAACTGTAGATCCAAGAATAAACTCTGCAGGATTGTGACGATGGAGAGTTAAATAGTTGGCAATACACAAAAGCCCTCGACCCAACTCTGTACAGAAGGCCGAGGAAGACAGCGAGGAGCATCTCTGCAGATAGCTCCCATCGTTCCTTTAGCCAGTTTGAGCTCTTGAGCTCTGGGAGGCGCTGTGGAGTCCCTCTGGTGACTCAAAATGTATTTAAGAAGTCCTTCATCCCAAAGTCCCGTCAGCGTCCTGAACTCTACACAGTGACTGAGTTTTAAACCACAGAGAGACACTGGGATGATTTCATGTGTTTCAGTGTTGCCTGATGACTTTGTAAATTTGTTTTACTGCTTTACTGTTACTGCTTTTTACAGAGTTGTGTCTGATGAGCTAAAAACAAATTTCCACCCATTGTGGACAATAAAAATATACACTCAATAATAGACCTAATGTTTGGATGAAAGTCTTCTTGCTGCGTCCTGTTGGCAGTTTCACTCTGATGTCTTTTGTAAAAGTGACCCTGAGAGTGATTTATGTAACACCTGCAGCTCACAGATTAAGAGCATTAAATCTGAACCACCTTGTTTCAGCCCTGAGTAGTTTTTCTGAGCGTGTGTGTGTGCGTGTGTGTGTGTGCATGTGTGTGGGTCACCTGGTCAAAGGCCTGGTCGATGTTGTCCTGGAGGTGTTCAGTAAAGCGGTCGTTGACGTCAATCAGCTCCTGAACATTACTGAACACCACAGTGAGCTGCTCAGCCGTCAGCAGCCCGGCGCTCTGCATGGGGCAGTAGAACTCCTCCTTGATGATGCGCAGGTCCTCGCCGTAGCTCGACTCCGTGTTCAGAAACTCCAGGATGGCCTCCTTGCGCTCCGTGCGCAGCTTGGAGCAACGTTCGCACATGCGCTCCCCTCGCTCTTTGGAGGCCCCGTCCCTCAGCCCGCAGTCTGGGCAGGGTCTCTGGGCCTCCCAGGCTCTGAGGGAGGCGGACGGTCTCTTCCAGGTGCGGGACAGACCTGGGCCGATGCCGCTGTCCACCCGTTCCACCTCTGCTCCCCGGCTCCTGCGGTAACGGCGAGGCTCGCTGTCCTCCTCTTCCCGCTCATCGCTGAGGCCCACCACTCCGCTGTCGACGCTTAGGCTGCTGATGGTGCTCCAGCGGTGCTGACCGGACCGAGTCACACCCAGACCCGCCTGCCGCTCCTCGCCAGGGGGCTCAGATCGACCACGGATCGCTGCTGGAGCTGAGGAGAGGAAGGGAGGGATGGTCAGAGTCATTAGTGCTCATGATGTTTATGGATTTGTCTGTTATTCTCACACACACACACAGCATGAACAGCCTCCCTAATGAACGCCCATTTAATCTGGACTGGTCGTTACTGGTTATGTCAGAATGAAGGAACTATTATAGATATCATCTTTCGCCAATAATTGATCCCTAACCTCCGAGTCAAGGACGCAACCTTTGTCCACATCTGTCGATACTCTCCTGCATGTGTGTGTTCAAACAGAGAGACTGTGTGTGTGTGTGTGTGTGTGTGTGTGTGTGTGTGTGTGCTGAGCTACTGAGACAAAGTATCATATGTTTTATTCAAACACCTCCCTAATTATCCAGGTGCTGTCTTAATGACATATTAAAATGACACCACAGGATGATGACGATGATGATGATGATGATGATCGTTCTTTTGGCACTGAGGTAAAAATATTTCTGCTCCGTATACCCGAACTATTCTGAGAGCAGCGGGTCATCGTTAGCATCTGACATATTGACTGACGTCCTGTGACCGGTGTCAGAGAGCTTCTGTTGACAGGAAGAGCACAGTATTCACAGGGGAACTCTGTGTGTGTGTGTGTGTGTGTGTGTGTGTGTGTGTGTGTGTGTGTGTGTGTGTGTGTGTGTGTGTTTGTTGGGGGCGGTCAGGGCCCGGTGCAAAGGCCAAACTATTCAGAGACAAGCGTGACACCAAGTTACATCAGAGAAATAAAACACATGCAGCTCTTAATGTTGGTAATCTTTTAATGGGCTACATGCCCATTAGCCCACAGCGTCATTAAAGGCGGCTGGCTCAGTGTGTGACGTGCACTTGGAGATATTTAGATATTGTAAAATGCCCCACTCAGCTGGAAGATTGTGACACCGCCACAGAGGTGGGGGGAGAAACATGTATTGTGCTGCCCCCTGACAGTCGACCAGTTAGGTCATTAGTCAGCAAGATTTCATTGGTCGCTTAGTCGCAGAAAATAAAAAATAATCAAAACTCTGTTAGGAGCTGCACCTTGTCAAAATAAATCCAAACCTGTATGACTGGAGCATGTGTGAGTTTACTTTGAAAGGACAGACACAGGAAGTGGAGTCAGGTTAATCTCCAGGGCTGGTACCTGCGGTTATTCCACAGGCTAGTTAATAACATGTGGGGCAGGAAATCCAAAGTGTGGGATCATTTTGAGAAGGTGAAGGACCAACCCAAGGTGATATGTAAACTCATCTTCATTGGTCCACTACAAACATGACGTATCATGTGAAACATGGAAGTAGCTACATGCCCATTAGCCCACAGCGTCATTAACAGGCGGCTCGCTCAGTGTGTGACGTGCACTTGGAGATAAAATATAGGCCTATATTAATGAAGGTTCATTAGTACGGTTTGTATTTCTCTGTAACGTAATGTAATATCCTAAACATGCGGGACACTTGTCCACTAGTGGGCCGTAATGAGGACTGCTGGTCAGCTAGGAACATTCTTTGGGGGCAGCTCTAGTTGTTAGAGGGTTGTAAAGTACCATAACCTTCAAATACATTGTCAAAATAACTCACAGTATCTCTGTCACCCTGCTCTGTCTAATTGTTCACTCTGTTCAGATGAGCTGCTGCACACAGGTGAAGGGGGCGTGACCTTTGGGAACAAACGAGCAGGGAATTGTTTGGGGAGGGTCTTTAATTTTGTTTGTGGAGGACAGTGGTGGAACCCAGACAGCCTACCATGGAAAAAAAAAACCTCAGCTGACTCTTGGTTTAGGTCAGAGGTGTCAAACATACCGACCCTCCAAAGGGTCCAATCCGGCCCACTAGATGACTACACTGAGAGGTGCAGGCTTCAGGAGCAAGTTAAATGATGTGTTGCCCACTTCATGTAAAATTCTGCATCAGAGGCTTTTCCACCCTGACCAGAAAACAGCTCTCTGGTATATCGATGAATACTTACTGTGACCATGTTTACAGATGTTAAACACTGTGCTAAATATTGTATCAGGAAATGTGTGGATAAATGCACATGTGACGACAGTGAGAAGCAGACTGACTGAGACAGTCTGTTGAAATCAAACTTATTTTTCTGAAGACATCTTACACTGTTTTATCTGTTCTGTAAAAGGATGGATGTCTACAGAATATCATAAGTGCTATATCGGAGGCAGCCTGACCTGCTCGAGTTTCTTGAAGACGTTTCGCCTCTCATCCAAAAAGCTTCTTCAGTTCTTACTGACTGGTACAGCGTCGCAGGCTTAAAACTCTGTGTGGGTGGGAACCCTTACAGAGTCGTTAAGGTCACATGTGAGTTGTTGACCCACCTGACCATCATGTGTGGCGTTAGGGTCAGATGGGTCCAGGTGTAAATGGGTGTGAAGTGGTCTGGGGAGGGATCCCAAGACTACATTGTAGATGGGAGATGAGTGGTGTCTGTTTGACGATGGTGGTTCCAGTTTGAACGACTGGATATGCACATAGCTTTCAGTATTCCTGTAAAATCTGGTGACGTTTAGGGCCATTGGTGTTTTCCAGTCCACTCGCTGTGAACCCCTAATACACAGGCACCCTCCTTAGGGTCTGTTTATTTACAGGGGTTGTGTCCGCAATGGGCCAGTCCCCTCTTATAAAGGTCTGGGGGCGACCCACAGCTGGCCCAATCAGTTAAGTGGAGGAGAAGCATGGAAAAAAAACAGAGGATGAGGAAGAGATGGAGAGGGAGAAAAAGAAGGAAGAATTAAGGAAAAAGGAATTTGGAGAAGGAGGAAAACCCTTGGTTGACCCTGACTAACCCGTCCACCTGACTGCTGACCTGCTTCTGGGGCTCAGGTTGCGCTTTTGTCCACTACTATTATTACTGTTATTTTAATTATTACTTTTTTTTCTCTCTATCACTTTTACAGCAATAGTAGTATCTATTACCATTATTGTTGTTATTATTATTATTATTTCTTTAATTAATTAATCTAGTTATTTTATTTATTTATTTTAATTTTTTTGTGTGCTTCCCCCGCTCCTCCTTTCTACCCTATCTCACACACACCCTACATCCAAATTAATCCACACTCACCTATCCACGCACATGCGCGCACACACACACTCACCTTCAACACTTAACCTGCAGGTACATCTGACAAAACTGACCCATACTTGAGTTATTCATGTTGCTTTATCTGTTTTTTGTTTCGTCTCACACCTGTTTTGTTCTGTCCCTTGTCTTGCAATAAAAAAAAAACATTTTTGACCAAATAATTTTTTTTGTAAATCTGCCTGGAGCCGCAAACCATATTTGTGCCTCACAGTGACGGCAGCACAGCCTGTTTAATCTAAATCAGCCTGTAAACATTCCTAACAGGTCTGAATGAGCATTCATTAATATGTTTTACAGCACAGCAGCTCCTCTGCAGCGGGACAGTTAGGATTATTTGGTACTTAAACGTTGCAGCATTAGTGATGAGAGCAAACAAATCTGTCCACTCATATGAAATTCTCTATTTTCCTTCTTTTTTTGGATTTTGAATCAACAGCTAGCTTCACTAAGAGGACTTGACTTTATCCATCACTGTTGAGATTTGATCAGTTTTAGTAAAAGGCACCAGGCAGCAGACGTATGACGCGACGAGATGTTAAAACTTTTTTTTTATTCAGCCTGTAGGCTACATATTTATACGATTGAAAAATGTAAACATTTCTTTAGGGCTACAACAATGATGCATGAAAATTAAAATGTTAAAACAAACTGTTCATTTCCATCTAATTTTTTGTCAAAGCCATTGGAGAGGGGCCAAGGAGCTGCATGTGGCTCCTGAGCAGCCGGTTATTGACCCCTGGGCTACTGTAGGTAGTTAGCAGCTCCATCCACAAAGACACAAACAGCATCAAAAAAACGCTGATTTTTAATGTGAAATTGCTTTATTTATTGTTCTTACCAGTTTTAAGAGGCTGGTCTGTTTGTTTTGGAGACAAAGAACATCTGCTGATAATTCAGCTCCTGGTAAAAACATCCTGAACGTCTGTATCTTAAGTTATCAAAGAAAAAAGGTGAGCGTACATGAGCAGGTGCTGGGCTCGTGGCCTGTCCACGATGAGCCAAACAGTGTTTGACACAAACATTGATTTGTGACATAAAACTGTTTTATTCAGTGTTTTTACCAGCATGAATCAGCTGGTCAGTTTGTTTTGGAGAAGAAGAGACCTCTGTGGGTAACTCAGCTCCTGGTAAAAACCTCCTGAACAATTGGATCTTAAGTTCTAAGAGAAAAAAGGTGAACACACTTTAGCAGCTCCTGAGCTGGTGGCCCATCTCCAACATGACAAACAGTTTCTCAGAAACACAGATTTCTGTCTTGAAACTGTTTTATTCTGTGTTTTTACTGGTTTAGATCACAAGGTCTGTTTCTTTAGAGGACTGAGAGACCTCTGTGGATAATTCAGCTCCTGGTAAAAACCTCCTGAACAATGAACACTGAAGGAATTATAACTGGGAGAAGTTTAGCTGGTTGCAATCTGCAGTCCTCACCACTAGATGCCATTAAATCTGACACATTGGACCTTTAAATATTTTTAACCATCAGCCTGTTTTTGGGTTTTGAAGAAGATTTGAATCAAGATGAAGATTAATAATTTGCAAATACTTTTTATTTGTAAATGACAAATTTTCAGGGCTGTGGGGCCTTGAATTACGCCCCTTAGATAAGTTACTGAACTGATTACAAATGTAAGAGATTACACACAGAGCACAGGCCAAACACACTGACAGGCACAAACAGCTGTCACACACACGTCATGTACTCACCACTGTCTCTGTCTCTGTCTCTGTCGCGGTCTCGGCGGTGGCCGTGGAATCGGGCGGCCGCAGCGATCTTCATCTCCAGCTGTTTGCGCTTGGAGGCGTCGGCTGGCATGGGGTCGCTGTAGTGGGGCCGGAGACGGCACTCGCGCTGCGCCCTCACCGTCTCAGCCAGCTCATAGGCTGCGTCCGAGCTGGAGCGCCTGCAGCCCAGACCGGTGTGCTGCCGGTTGGAAGGACACGTGTGTCAATCAAGTGGTCACGTTGCTATAGCAACAGATGAAGAAGGGCAAAACTCTCAGAGGAGATAAGGTGAGGGTGACGATGAGAGAGAGAAATCGCAGCTCGTGTGTGTGTGCGTCTGTGTGAGGAGTTTTTATGTCACCATGTTCGCTGTCATGACATCATTACATAACACATCTTGGTTATCTCTCTGATCCCAGCTACTGACAAGAATCCAAATTTCATACTGAGACGCAGCACTAATCGTCTGCCAAGTTCTGTAACAGAGTCTAAACACAACACGGCCACACATCCACAGATCTGCTCTTATCACAACTTGAAACCACCCAGCCTGAAGATGAGAGACGTCCCCCGAGTCACAGCTCAAAGCATCTCCTGGCTTTTTATCGAGGGGAAGCGAGGAATTCCCTGACACACTGCGGCATCCTACACGGACACACACTCCTCACATGGCTTTTAAAACCCTGTCAGGGTGTGTGAAGCCCCCGAGTGTTGACCTAAGGTGGAGAGTTCAAAGGTCATCGCTACGACACATGACTCCTCGGCCCAGAGGCATCACCCACATCCGCCGCGTGCGATGATATCGGCTTTACATGAAAGATAGCTCCTCTAATGTTGACAGTTGTCTCTCAGCTAACAGCTACACATGACTGAAAGGTGCAGGGAGGCTCTATCATCATCATCATCATTGCTCTGTAGCAGAAAACAACATGATATACAGCTTGCAGCGATCAGGTAAAATGAAGGAGAATAATTCATGTTCGGCTGAATTATCAATCTGCAGCTGTGGCTGTGGGGACGCAGCGGCAGGCTCCACTGTGGATTCAAAGCCAGAAACACAAGAAAAGCAGAGAGCGCCTCGACATCTGTTCCCTGAACTACCTACAGCTCTGCAGCATGCAAACAAAATGTGACTCCATGTCAGTGTCTTGTGTTCTGCAGCTGCAGAGAGAAGCACAATGCTAGCTGCAGCTGAGGCTGGTGTCAGGCTGCAGCCAGCAGAGAGGAGCCATGCAGAGAGCAGGAATGAAGCGCTGAGTTACCAGCAGCCAGCTGCAGTCGGGGGGCTTAATCCTCTTTCTGCTGCATCCTCAGACGTCGAGCTGTTGCTGAGAAGACGGAGCGCTGCATGCCCGTTCCTGTCCCTCAACAAATACCTCTGCATCAGTGTGTGTGAGTGATGTGCATGTGTGTCGCAGTCCCCTTGCTTGTCCCAGTCATCCTTGAATGCCAACAGATCTATGTGTTTCTGTGCACGGCGAAAAAGGCGGCGAGCAGAGACGCGCACGGACGACACATTTCAGACATGTAAAAGGCAAAATGGAAAAAGAAAATCCTTACGCATTCTCCTGCTTCCTCTCTTCCTCCTCCTCCTCCTCCTGCAGGCGTCTCGTCGCCAGCCTCGGCTCCGCAGGCCGTTGCCGACGTTGCCATGGCAACGGCGGAGGGCTGACAGTCGGTCGAGGGGGCGGTGATGTCACAGCCTCCGTCCCGGTCACCTGACAGCCTGACGGGGGCCTCGGCGGAGATCTCTGCACTGCAGCTGGTGGAGGGAAGAGGAGACAGCGGTACGGAGGGGGAGAGAAGGGAGGGAGTGAAAAAGGGAAGGACAAGGGGAAGAAGAGAAGGAAAGGAGAGGGGAAGAATGGGAGGAAGAGATGGAGGAAAAGAGGAAGTCAGAATGTAGGAAAGGAGGAGATAAGGTGGAAATTGTAATTCTGGCAGAGCTCTCGTCTCCTTACAGCATCTCTGTCATTCATTCCTCCTCATCTTTCCCTCCTCAGCTCACATGCCTCTCTGCTTCCTGCTGTGTCTTCCCCTCTATCTCCGCCATCCGCCATCCACCACCCCCCTCCTCCTCCTCCTCCTCCTCCTCCATCATCTTTCTACCCTCCTAACACCCAAATCAATGCCTCTCCTCTCCCTTCTCCCCAATCCTCCAATTAGACACATCAGCGGACATTAACACCTGAACCCCTGGACCACAGGGACACACACACACACACACACACACACACACACACACACACACACACACACACCACAGAGGCAGAATACTTTTCCTTCATTCCTTTGTCTCATCACTGAGGATCCATTCTTGCAGCCAGCATGTGATCTGAGACACACACACACACACACACACCCATGGAGTGCACACCACACATGCATGCCTGCAGGGGCTGAAGCCTGCATTTGTATGAGTGCATAACACACACACACAGCAGAGACGAGAGGTCTGAGCCAGCGGTGCGCCCGAGGAGTAAAACGCTGACCATGAACCGCAACGTGCCGGGGACGCTTGCTGCAAGTCATTCCCACATCTCTCTCTCTGCTCCCTCATTTCCTGTCTGATGTTTCTGCTGATCATCCTCTGACCAACCGTCCAACAAACGCACAAAGATGGCAGAAAATAATGAAATCAGATTCAAGTTTGTGTCAGATCAGTGGAACTATTTTACTTAAAGCTGCATTCATTAATTTTTTGGCCATAACACGACATAACAGTGTCTTTTAGAGTCAGAATCCAGCAGATGTAAAGCTAAATCATCATGTGGAGTCATGCTCCTGGACACCTGATGAATTTGAGTCCAATACATACAGTTTCCTTTTAATTCTGGTTTGGTCTCCACGAGGGTGCAGAGATATGGTTTCAGATCTGCACATGACATCATGAAAAACAAAAACAAAACACACAAACAAAAAAGAAGTACACTGATTTTTTGTGTTTGTATTAAGTGTCAACCTCGGAGGCTGAAAAATGAAGCCAAAAACTGCAGTTCATCTAATGTCCACTGGAGGCTGGCTCCAAGAGAGAGAGTCACTACCAACAGACCTCCATGTTAAAACTTTACAGCAGAAATAAACATGTTTACAGCCTGGTACAAAAACAGTTTTGGTCTCTGTAGCTATTTAAATGTTCTTGACGACTGTACAGGAGGTAACTTTATATATAGCTCACTTGTTAAGTTATGTATAATAAAGGGCGTGGTCGCCTTGAGTGACACGTGGTAGTCGTCAGTTGACTACAGTGACACAGTTGGTTAGGTAACATACGCCCTGCTTATGCCCCAGATTCAGAGTATAGTCGTAGCTGTCGCTTTAACAGAGCCTTTCCCAAACCGCCCCTTACACCCTCTCCCTGCCCACGTCTACTACATTTCCACGCCACGCTGAGTGCCATCCAAGACCAACTAGTGAGGAGTGGAAGTGAGTTATAAACTCTCCAACAGCAGGTCTGCAATGATGCTGACTCACTATGTGTAGCACAGAAACATATTCATCATGGCTGAAGTTCCATGCAACAACCCCGAGGAATATAAACTGTTCAAACTCAGATAGACTAGGCATACATGATATTGGATTGATAACCAATACTGATATCAATATATCCACTTTTCTCCCACCTAATGTCAGTGATCATCATCAAGTCTCTTCTGTAGTGAACTAACATCATATTATACATACAGCCTCTGATGGTGACGGCCCACCAGCAGATGGAGACATGAAATACTGTTCAGTGTCTGTGATATTCACTCACTGTGCAGAATAAGAAAAAGCAGACTTGACGATTCTGAGTTTATTTTAAAGCTGATATCGGCTGATACCGATGATATAATGATATTACTGTGCATCCCGATGACAGACATTTAATATTGTCACACAGATGTTAACATCTTAAATGCTCCACTGTATTTAGGATCAAATCTACACCTCTGTAGTGTCTGTACAACAGCAGTCGTCTTTATTTTACAGTAAAACGTGAGAGGAAACGCACAGCTTCTAAACACCAGAGTGAAAAACCAGAAGATGTTTATAAAAGTAAATGACAATAAAATGTCACCAGTGAATCTCAAGGATACGTTTAATAATCTTTATGTATTATTCAGTTGTTTATTTTTTTACTTGTTTATCAATTCATTTATTGATGTTAATGACAGACGGATAATATGCACGACCAAAAGTCAGGTAAACAGCAGCACAAATCAAATATAAGTGACACAAACAGCCTATATGGAAAGAACACAAAATGGAAGTAATTTAACTTTTCTCCATGGTATCAAATCTAACGACTGTTTCTTTCTCCGCCGCAGAGAGGGACGTTTGTCCCACAGCTTGCCGCTGTGTTTACACCCTACACCGTGGTGAAGGAGCTTCATTCAGCTGTGAAGGTGACCACAAATGGAGTGACACAGACTGAGAGTGGGTAGGGTCGGGTTTTGGAGAGGCCCTCAGTGTGTTTTCAGTTCATGAAAGACCAACATTTTGGTCGGCTAAAAAAGTGTTCAGTTTTCGTTTGGACTAAAAGACCATCTAAGGAGTCGGAGGTTCAGTTTTTCTGGTGAGAAGATTTTGCTTTAATGGTTTTAAGCCTGTAACAAAAATTAGAGTTAGCACCATTGACCACAGCTGTAAACACACTGTGCTAACCAAGCTAGCAGCTAGCGTCAGGGTCAGCTCCACCCTGTTGTCCAAATATGGTCACTTCTGGCTCCAAAAATCCATCATGTCAACAGCCAAAATGCCGAATTCAAGGCTTTAAAACAAAAGTCCACAAACCACTGGGTGACATTAGGGTGGCTACGTCCATTATTCCACACCTTTTATGGTTTATATATTCATATCAATCCAGCCAATAACATCACAGTACAATGACACAGGTCATCACACTTTTCAAATTAAAAGTCTAATAAAAAATTTCAACACACTGACACCACGCAAAAATGTTTTTTAACAGAGGCCTGATACTTTCATGATAATTAATATTGTATTGATGTTCTATGCCAATGTTAGGAGAATACTGACTATAAATAACAAACATTAAATTATTCTTTTAACTGGAAAAAAACGTGCAGGGGAGTTTACAGTATGTTTTACAGCTCTGAGTCGTGGCTGTACTGTCGGCCTTCCTCCCAGGCTGCAGCTTTGACCTCCATCTATCAGCCTAAACACCAAATCCATTAATTCATTCATTACAGTGAATGCACAGTAATACCCGAACACTACCATATTCATATTTTTATCAACATGTCTCTTCTCTCTGGATTTCAGCAGCTGACAGTAAAGATATTTTCTTTAGATTTGTGTCAGTGAATCAAACCGAGGCTGCAGAAACTGTAAATGTTCCATCAAACCAAACTGTGAGCTGAAGAAGCTAACAACCAAACCATTCCCTGCAGTTTCACCATTAAAGCTTCATATTACACGTGTTCATATTGATTAGTCAGGCTTTAAATGAATGCACACGGCTTTAAATTCTGCTTTCACACATTATTAACAGGGACCACAAACTATAGAGTCTATTGATTGTGTTTTTAGACAGCGCTGAGATTCAGAGGCTGGCAGTGTGAAATATAATATCTCTGCAAGAAAGGAAAAAACTCTTGTTACAGCAGTTTTAGAGATAATTATATTTTTTACTCAAATTAAATGTGTTAGTGGTTCTTTATCGGCTCAGCAGGTTTAATGGGCCCCGGGATCAAAACACATAACAGAGTCTCACAGTGTCGGCTCCCAGAGAGGAAGAGAGGCTCAATGTTCCTGAAATATTGACTCTGTTATTCCCATAGTGGTGACCATAACAAGGGGGGGGGGCGTTGGATGGTTTTAATCCAACACCAACGATACTGTACATAAATATGAGATCTTCTTCTCTTTCCTCTCTCATGTTTCTCTTCATGTCCACAGTAAGCAGCCGTGTGATCATCAGTCAGACTGCTGCTGCTTCTGTGGCTGTTTTATACGTTTGCATTTCCTTTGTCTCATCCCAACAGGACTGGAGCTGCTAGGGACGTACACTATTGTATATTTTGCTGATATCCTATATATCCAAACTCACTGGGCCGATAACTGATACCGATCGCCACCTAATCTTTTAACCCGGTCTCACTCCATAGTCATCAAAATCCAGCGCTTGAGCAAAGACTTCCAGCGTCACACACCATGAAAAAAGCCATCCTTTCACGTTAGCATAATATGCAGCCAATTGCCGTTCTTGTTTAACAGCACCTAGCAGCATCAGGGTGAAACACAGCGGGACAACAATGAAAGTACTCCGTAGTTTTCTCTGGACCCCTCCCAAACCCCAAAGTTAAGGCGGCGGAAGTCCAAGTAGGGCAGGCAGGAGAGGTGGTGCATGGGTCCAACAATCACCGACTTTCACCCAGGAGGTCGGTGTTCACTTCCTGTAAGACTGTAAAGCCAAACCCTGTTCTTTTATCCTAAACCCAACCACGTCTGTGTTAAAGTTTGCCTCTTAATCAGGACATGGGTGCACACAACATACTGATACAGTCGATTAAAAATCCACTCTTTACTTTTTGTACAGGCCCAGATGAATATTGCAATAACAATGTGTGGTTATCACAAAATCCCACGACACACCTGGATTTGCATCACGGCACCATTTGAGAAACACTGATCTACATAATACCGTCCATCACAGTGACAAAACATCCCTCCCTGCCCAGCCCACCTGTAACCAAGAGGGCTCAACCTACTTATAGAGTGACTCGCAAATCATAAATATGCTACAAACATTATTAACCAAAGAGACACATGACAGGGCATAATAAATACAATTCTGTCAGTAAGCTAGGACGAATATGTAAAAAAAACAAGAGACGTATGTAAAAAAAAGGAATATGGGGAAAAAATAAAAATAAATAAAATAAAGCAAAATTAAATAAAATAAAGCAAAATAGAATTAACTTAAATCAAATTAAGCAAATTAAATTAAATTAAAATAAATTAAGTAAAATAAAATAATAAAAACATAAAGCAAAATAAAATTAACTCATCTTAACTTCACTTAACGTAACATAAATTAACTTAAATTAAATTAAATCAAGCAAAATTAACTAAATTTAATTAAATTAAACAAAGTAAAATACAATAAAATAAAATAAGATAATAAAAACAAAGCAATATAAAATAAAATAAAAGTTGGGAAACCAAAGATATATAATCTACACTGAAATAAAAAAAAGAATCATCTGAACACATTTCAGGAACAGGAGCCAGAGTGTGTTTGCATATTTACCTGCTAAATGACTTTAATGATTAACTGACTGTCAATCGACTGATCAATTTATTGTTCCAATACTGGTTTTAACCCCTGCTATGATACGCAGCTCTCCTTGGCCTGTTCTGTGTCCTCAGATGTCCCCGCAGAGACTAAACATGGAGTCTCATTATTCAAATAGTTCTTACATAACCGTCTTTTCTGAGCTGCGTCCATCCCAAACCAGTTCAACTGCTGCTGAGCTCTTCCTGGACACGTCACAAAAATCATCTCTCAATATCCCTCTGATGCTGTGTGCCGCTCGCACGCACTTCAACACACACACACACACACACACACACACACACTCTCTCTTTTTATATCACAACACACCCTGGAACCCTTTTCTGTTCTGTGTGATACTTGTCATCAGGGACAGATGAAAGGTGTCCAAATGTCCAAATTAAACTGGTGCCAGCGTGGTGAAAAGGCAGATATAATGAATGCAGCTCTGAGTGCAGAGCTCGTCCAATCGGTGGACAAACTGTCATTAAAGGCCTTTCTCTCCCAGTATTAGCTGTCACACTGCGGGTGATGCATGGGAAGTAATAACCTGCAGCTTAATTCATCAGGAAACCGCTGTATGTGATAGATCACCGCTCAACACGGCGCTGTGTGACACTGGAATTAGCCCGGCTGTCACTTTCACTGATGCATATCAGTCTGCTCAAACATATTTATGAGTCTGCAGCTAATGGAGACAAATAAATGTTACACACATGCTTCCCCACACACGCTACACGCTACACGTCTGCGTCATACAGTGAACTGAGCGGTGCTGTTTTAGTGCCTCCTCTTCTTTAAAACCCTCCCAGGTGTAATAATATGAACGTTACTGTAATAACAGAGCCGTGTTCTGCTCTGTGCGCACGTTTGGCTGCACCATCCTCTTAAACAAAGATGGTGGAAGTCAAACACCTCAGGGTGCAAAGATCACACAGAATGCAGTCATGTTTAATTAATAAATCTCCAAGTATTAAAATATTCACAGAGCCTCAAGTCAAATTTAAATCACAGGGGAGCGTGCGGTGCGGTGTGATGCATTATGGGTGCTTTTTGAACTTAAAAGATGAATCAGCTGGGGATAAACAATGTTGACCGTTAGCTGTCGGGGCTGTCGACGGGCTCTGTGAGAGCGCTGCGCTGGTGCTGAGATGATGAGTGGAGTAATCGAGTGGGAGACAAGTAATCACTTTGATCAATTAATCGTTTCAATTATTAATCAAGTAAAATGTAAAACACTGCTCTTCAAGGTTTTTGTGAGAATTTGCTGCTTTTCTGTTTTAAGTAGTTTTTCGCCATGCTAACAGGGCCCTACAGATGGCAGTGTAAGGGACTGTTCATTACTCATGAGAGGGAGGCACTTCAAATAGTTTTTAAGCCCTGGGGGCAGAGTTATGGGGTTTTTAATTGGCTATTACATTTTTATTTGCTTATCTGAGGCTGCGTTGCAGGGGCAGCAGGTTGCTCTCCCCAGCGACGCTTTCCAGCTCCTCCTGGAGGACCCCGAGGTGTTCCCAGACCAGATGAGATATATAATCCCTCCAGTGTGTTCTGGGTCTGCCCCGGGGCCTCCTACCAGCTGGATGTGCCTGGAACAACAGGAGGAGTCCAGAAGGATGCTGACCCCTTACGATGCGAAGGAGCAGCGGCTCTACTCCGAGCTCCTCACCCTAGCTCTAAGAAGAGGAACTTTAAATGGCCGTCATTTGTCGTTATTTTAACCCCCCCCCCCAACCTCAAAAACCACAAGTGCAACGCCATTTATCACAGTGAAAAAAGACTCTGGATTTTCAAATTTTCAATGGTCCTTGAACACATCATGTGGGATGGATGCTTCCATCCCAAAACATCAAATCTAAACTTAACATATTGATATATCGAAATCACTTCATTCTATGCCCGATTTAAAAAGCTACCACAGAGAAACTGTTTGCACAACAGTCCCTTCTGCCCTCCAGCGTGCATGACAAAGGCTTTTCTCTCAGGATTTTGATGTCAACTTTAACCTTTGATAATCAAAAACTATGTTTATTGAATCTAATACAGGACGCTGTGCCACGTTACTGATGCCATTCTGGCTGCTGCTGATGCTGCTGTTATGGTGTATTTGGGAAAATGGTCATTATGTTTCTAATTTATGGCGGAGGGAGGGTCATGCATTTCCCCCAGACACTCTGGGAGGCTAAAGAAAAAATATTTGTAGCTTTGGAGAGAGTCAAAATTTAAAAAATAAATAATTTTTTTTTCTTTTTTAAAAAGCCAGCTGAGCTTTCCAAATGTTATCAGACCTAAAGGATCAGATTTTGATTAAAAATGATCCCCTGATTTATGTGTCTCTTTCACAATGTGAGATAATTGAGAAAAGTCTTTTTCAGCCCAATAGCAGCAAGTTATGGACTCTGGAGTTAAACCCCCCCCCAGCCAGTGTGAAAACTGACTTCAAAGCCTAACGTACTTCCTGGAGTCCACAAACCAACGGGTGACATCACCGTGGCCTCATGTCCATTATTTTATACAGTCTGTGGTTTAGTGCTGAATGTTGCATACTGACACATTAAACTAAGACGGTAAACATTTGATCTGCTGAGTATTACAATGTTAGCATGTTAGCACACTGATGTTAGCATGTAGCTAAAAACACCTCTCAGTGCCACAGTACGGTCGCACAGATTTGCTCGCACGGCTGCAGACTCCTATTTTTGTCAAAGTGCTGATCAAATGAAAAAACCAACTCGATGACATCACGTTGGACATTTTTCACCTCACTGTAAAAATAACCTTTAGCTGCAGCCCAGCCTGCAGCTCTGCTCTGTCACACGTGTACTGTACGTGCACAAAGACACACAGCAGTTGTTCTTTTGGCTGCCTTCATGCAGGAGAGCTTCAGACATCCATCATCCCTTCAGCAGAGCAGACAAAGAAGCGACAGTGGGGCGTCCTGACAGGCAGGGAGAGATACTGACTGTATCTCCCATCTATCACTGCCTGCACTTTATATTCTCCAGCAGGCCTTATCAAGCAGCTCCTCTGTTCATGGTCTAATATGTACTGTACTCTGCACGGAGGCCTGGACCCGAGTGGCACCACAGTGCTGTAAAACACACCCTCCTCTTGTTTGTCCTTGATCAGAATGAACCTCAGCGGAGTGAAGCCTGCATCTATTTAGCCAACAGCTGACAGTGGGAGAGGAGAGACGCTCTTTAGGGACGCTGCCAGTCTTCCAGTCTGTCGTGCTCCACGCCAGCCTCTCGCCCACAGTCTCGTCTGCAGCGCCAACCCTGTTAGCTCCGACAGCTGTTATCACAATAACTGAGATAAATCGATAACACAACAAACACACGCCGGCTCAAACAGATGGACTCGTACACACCGACACGTCGTCCTGGCACCGCCGAGCATGCACGTGAAAGTGTGCTCACACACACTTTGCTGATAAACGCACGCCTCTGCTGCTGAAGGTTGCTACAGGGCTCAGATGATGTGTGCTGCAGGATCTAATTTCCCCATCAGAGAGATTAACTGGATTTAACAACAATGTGCTTATTGGTAAAACACTCAGGTCTCATCGCTGCACAAACACAGGAATTAGAAACACAGCCTTTGTTCTCATTTGTCTACCTGCAGCTGCTTTGTATTCAAACGTGGAGTCAAAC
Source organism: Cephalopholis sonnerati (assembly GCA_019142605.1). Taxonomy (NCBI): domain Eukaryota; kingdom Metazoa; phylum Chordata; class Actinopteri; order Perciformes; family Serranidae; genus Cephalopholis; species Cephalopholis sonnerati. The sequence goes on from JAGQAX010000012.1 coordinate 42,220,524, forward strand.
ACACAAAGGACTCTCACAGCCTCTGCTCTGATCTGAGCAGCGGTCAGACAGTATTCAGACTGTTTGCATCAGTAACAGCAGCAGTAACACTCTGTAAATGTACTCAGCTACAAGTCAAGATCCTGCTGTCAGATATTTAGCTCCTACCAGTGGTGTAAGGAAGTTACAACAGGCCCCAGTGCACGCTATGGTGCATGTATTGTCTTGACACAAATAGAGACTTGACATTGTGAAACACCAACATGGAACACTGGAGTCAAATATGTGGGTTTTAATTTATTGCTTAAGTTTGTATGTGGGCAGCTGCACTCCAGCCCAGTAGGGGGCAGCAGCATGGTCACAGTGCTGCCCCCCTCGCTACTGCACAATATGATGCACCTGCAGTAACTGTGCACTCTGGGTGTTTTCACGTGTAGTCCTTTTTAACAAACTGAACTCAGTCCTCCTAAAGTGTGCCAAAAAGTCAGTCAGTCCTCTCTCTGTTCACACTAAAGTCTAAATATAACATATTAACATAGTTTTGTTTTTACTGTGACGTGGCGCTGCAGTGAGGTTATGAAGCCCCTCACTCTCAGATGGACTTTACATTGGAGAACAACCTGAGTGTTTTTCTGTGCTGTGGACTGGATCTGTTTGATGTATTCTACATTTTACATCTGGAGACGTGCAGTATCTTCTGTGGACCAAACTACTCCTCGTCCTGCGTCCTTACAAACGTTACAGGCTGACGTGGTTTCATCTGTTTTCAAGCGTCCCAGGTCAACAGCATGTGATCTAGAGGGCTGAATACAATGGCAAAGAGCAAAGCAAACCTGGAGCACTTTGTGTTCACAGTGCACAGGTTAAATGAACCCAGCCGTGGACTCGAAGCAAACCGAACTGAGTGAGTTTGGTTTGCTTCAGAAGGGTCTGAGTTCTCTTGGAGTGTTCACATATGCCCAAACAAATGCTGAGTCACCTCTCAGAGTCCGTTTAGAGGGCTGAAAAAGACCAACAGTGTAAAACACTGTAGATCAGTCAGTGTTTGGAGTATCTGTTGCCAATTACCAGGGAGTCTACAGGAATAGATCTAATGCTATTTGAGACCTTTCCGAGGTCACAGTTAACCACAGTTAAGACAGATTTTTGGAAATACAAATCCTTTTACTCAGCGCTGCAGCTCCCCTCTCCCCCTCCGTCACCAGCACATACTCCCCCATCTGCACAGGTAAACAGTATACAGGTGGTCATTGTCAATAACCACTTATCCTCTTAGGGGTCGCGGGGGGGCGGAGCCTATCCCAGCTATCAGACTATCACACGGCTGACACATAGAGACAGACAACCATTCACAGTCACATTCACACCTACGAACAATTTAGAGTCACCAGTTAACCTGCATGTTCAGGGTGCTTAGTGGCTCAGTGGGTAGAGCAGGCGTCCCATATACAAAGGCAACGTCCATGCAGGCAGCAGCCACAGACTCAATTCCAGCCTGTGGCCCTTTGCTGCATGTCTTCCCCTCTCTCTCTCTCTCCCTCTTTTACGCTTTAACTGTCCTGTCTAATAAAAGCAAAGGCCCTAAAAATCTTTTAAAAACCCTGCATGTCTTTAGACTGTGGGAGAAGCCAGAGCATCAACAGAACATGCATGGCTCCCCCACCCCAGGTTTGAGCCCAAAGCCCTCTTGCTGTGAGGCAACAATGCTAACCACTGCACCACCACGCCGCCTTCAGCTGTGCAATTACATTGTATTGTATTTTATATGCTTCTCTACATGCCAATAAGAGCTAAATTTCTGTCAACTGAACACTTGAAATGTTTTTCAGTGACTCAGAATATAGGACTCAAATTACACCTGAAAAACGACACAATGCTCAGTACTTATCATTAGGTACAATTTGAGGTACTTTACGTGAGCTTTTAGACTGGATGGTACTGATATGATTTAAACATGATTTTACTTTTTATACTCAAGTAAAAATCCTAAAGTCTGACCAGCAAAATGTACTTTTACAGGACTTTTTACTTTATTTCAACATGGTGGTATCTTTAGCTTTGTTGCAGTAAAGGATCTGAAGGATTCTGACCGTAATGAACACACACCCCGCCCGCCCCGCCCTGACTGACCTCTTCTTGATGAGGTCCAGAGCCGAGCCGATGAGGCCATCCTTCATCTTATAGATCTTGGCTCCATAGCTGGACAGGTCCGTCCCCTCCAGCAGGAGTGCCGGGCAGCAGCTGGAGGGCCGGCCCCAGTTCTCCCTGCTGGGCGGGAAGGGAACCGACCCAGCTGGTTCCAGACTGCTCCTCCTCCGCCTGCTGCTCCCATCATCATCATCATCTCCCCCCGCAGCGAGGGCTTTCTCCTGGGCTGAGCTGGCCAGAGGCTGCAGGGGTGAACGTGGAGACGGGCCTGTGCGGATGGGGGAGTATGTGCTGGTGACGGAGGTGCAGACGGGAGCTGCAGTGCTGTCACAGGGAGGTCTCTCTGAGGTCCCTCTGCTCAGTTCTCCCTCCACCTCCTCCGAGCACTCTTTGTTTCCTCCTCCGGAGCTCGACTGAGGAACAGTCCGATCAGTCGGAGGTATTTTACTGTCTGATGTTCCTGCTTCTTCAGACACCTCAGCGTCAGGTTTTCCAGACGCCACAGAACCTGCTGTGGCCTCTCTGTTCTGTTCTCCCTCCTTCTGCCTCATCCTCTTAAACTCCTCAAACGTAGGGATATGGAGGCGTCCCACAGGAGGTCTGCGGCGCTCCGATACAGAATCTGATCCACTCCCGTTACCTGCGATGTTGTCTGTTGTATAGGACGCCTTAACCACCTTCGGGCTGGACGGGGAGCTGTGGAGAGCCAGGTTGGGGCTGCTGTTCTGGCGACGGAGCTGTAAGCGCCTCAGCACCTCCTGCTTGATCTCCTCGGGGCTGGTGATGCGCATCGTGCACAGCCTGCTCCCAGCAACTGTTGAATTCAGGTGATGCACACCGTCTTGTTTGATGGGTGCACCTGGGGTCACCTGAGGCCGCAAAGGGAGGGGCTTCAGAGGCTCAACTGACGACCTCGCACTCTGGAGGCGGAGTTTATCCCTGAGGCCCTTCCTCGCATCCCATTCGTCGACGCCACCTGGTAGCAGCAGCTGAGGGAAGAGTGGGAGGTCCTTCCTGGGCAGCCCGTGTCGTGGGTAAAACGCCAGGCTCTCTTGGTTGGGTACGAGTCCATGGGCCCCCACCACGGATCCGTCTGGAGGCCCGTCATACCAGTGACTGGTGGAGGTGTAGCGTAAAATAAACTCACTGTCCATGGTCCTGTAGGGGGCAGCACTGAACGCACACAGGCCAGAGTCTGCCACAGTGTTCCAGTTCAGGTTCTCCATGCTCCTGTAAGGCCTGCTCACGTTGTTTCCTGTGTGGCTGCAGGAGCCCGGGGCCACCCCCTGACCCTGCCCCGCCCCCAGAGGGCCCTGCCTGCTGGAGCAGTACCTCAGCCCCAGGTTAGTGAGCAGGGTGCTGCTGTTACACCTGGCCATGAGCGGGAAGGGCGGCCCCTGGAGGCCCGGGTAGAGAGGGACGCCGGGTCTGTGTCGGGGGAACGTGGACAGGGGGTCAGGGGACAGGGGGAGGTTGGCGATGCAGGGCTCCATGTCTATGATGAGGTCGAGGGGGGAGGCGCAGCCAGCAGGAGAGCCGGCGGAGGCTGCTGCGGAGGAGGTGGAGGGGTAGTCACATGGTGGTGGAGGCTTTACGTCTGGCATGGCTGCGGGCTGAGCGAGCCGCCCTCGGACACACTGTCAGCAGGTACGAAGATCTGCAGCCTGCAGGGACAAAGACAGAAGGTGCGAGATAAGATCAGAGATACAGAGACGACACAGACGTTCATGTAGACGACAACTGAGCCTGTTTCACACTGTGTTTGTGGGCCTGTCATGTTCTGTTAGTATCTGCATACGTACAGAGAAAACTGTGAGCTGTAATAAAAATAATAATAATAAACTTTTTATATATTGCATCCCTCATACAAGGCATGCAGCACAAAGTGTTTAACAGTGAGGACAGTATAAGCTCTGAGTGCTTCACATGAACACAGCCATAATGGACATAAAACAGACAAACAAGATAATTCAATAAAAAGTGTGTTACAGTCGTCGAGTCGGCTTCAAAAAAATACATGAATCACTTTCTCAGCATCTTTTTCATTTAGAAACGGTCAGACCTTTGCTATGTCTCTAAGGTGGAAAAATGATGTTGTCGTCACCTTGTTAATGTGGGACTTGAAGCTGAGATCTGAATCAAGGATCACGCCAAGACTTGTAACCTCGGATTTAATCCACGGAGTACAACTATCCAGATAATTAAGCAACATTTCTCTTGTTGTTTGAGGGCCGACCAGCAGGATTTCAGTTTCATCTTCATTTAACTTTAAAAAATTATTGCTCATCCATTTACTTATTGGCAAAAGACAGGTAGTGATGGAGTTTATGGCTGCAGCATCGTTTGGCTCAGCAACTCTCTTTAAGTATTCGCCATTTACTAGGAATCACTTTACATCAGCACTTAGAATGGTTTATGTGTTTTTACTTGCTGTCCAGGCAGCCAGTGTTTCACATGAACGTCTGTATAGTATGAAAATAAACAGCAGGCTGTTAAAACCTGCTTTAATTGAGCTGTAAAATCTGTAACCAGTGAACATCAAGTCTGCATCAATATGTGTCTCAGACCCCCTCAGCAGGTGGTTTGAGTGATCAGATCATGGTGCGTCTTGGTGCTCCTGACACTTGTATTTAGTGCTGTCCACCTGTGATTGGATCACCCAAGATGCAGGTCTAAACAGGGCCTGAGGCGATCAGGTTGTTGAGGTCTGGCCCAAATTTGCAACCATAATTTGAGAGAAATATGTCTTTCATGTGTGTAGGTCATGTCAATATGGACCAAAATCTGTGAGGAATGTTTCAGCACCTTGAAGTGTTCACCAAGAATTATAAAGAGGGTCCAACCCCGTACCAGCAAGGTGTACCTAATAAAGTGGATGGTGACTGTAATTTATCTGATTCTGAATGTGAGCCTCAGACACTGAAGCTGATCTAAAGTCTGAAATGAAAAAAAAGCGCTGCTATCGAGAGCTGGGAAATGATCCAAATTACTTTGGATGGAATCATTTAGTGACGATCTGATCGTATCATGTTATTACTTTAAATATCCAATCCTCTAAATTAATGCTTCCAAGATAATTGTAATTAAAACCTGACAAAATGACTCCACACCAAATAAAACTGGCACAAAATTCACTGCATTAAATGTGATTATTTTATATGTAATTTGGTGTATATTTGCCACATTGTGAAAACACCTCCTTCTCTTATCTGACGCTGTTTAATGGTTTCTGTTAAACTGATATTTCAGCTCAGCTCTTTCACTTCTGTCACCGAATCCACAGTCGAGACTTTGTGCAGCAGCCTCGGCCATGTGACAGAGATTTGTCAGAGGTCTTCAGCCACGAGGACTCCACGCACATATCGGAATATTGGATAACCACAGTTCTGGACACAGAGACAGCGTCTCTGAAGCGCAGTTCCTTCACCAGAATAATCACATTCATTTGGTATAAATGGCTCCCTGTCTACCCCCTCGGGCTCCTCTTTTTTTTCTTTCTCTGCAGCAAGAATAATAATAGAGGGATTATTGCCCTGCTTGTCAGGCTATTAAAACATGAGATTGAGAGACAGATACAGAGAGACAGACAGCGCAGGAAGGAGGGGAAAAAGAGACAAAGATGAGAGAGGAAATGAGTGTGACGCTGAGAGAGAGCGGTAAGCTGAAGGGACGGTAATGAAGATAACTGCTCGGCTGTCCGCTGGCGGCCGGCTCTGCTCTTTCCCTCTGACTAATCAGACAGCAGTTGTAGATTAGCCAGGAGACGGTACTGGGTGTACTGCAGCTCTTCCTCTCTGCCTGTAATAAGTACAAATAGCGTGTCGGCCGCCCAACCCAAACGCCCATCATCCCTATCTCATATTCTGTCTACATGACAGTCTGCAGCGCGGCGTTACGCCTGTGATTATGACTGCGATTATGAAACAGGGACTCAGAGGGCTCATCCCCGATGCATTAGGTGAATAATAAAACCCAAATCATCTTTAGACTCAAACGCTCCCTGATGCCAAAGCACGAACAGGCCGCCGCGCTCCTCTGCAGCTCTGCAGTAATAGAAACATCTCCATTCCTCACAGGCTTGTGACCAGAGTTCATCAGTAACCTGCGACGCTACAAGAGCAGGCGGGTTCCCTCAAATCTCATTTGCTGTTTATTAAATGGATGCAGCCCCAAAACAAAAACCAAGGACACTCATGTGTTGATCTAAAGTCAAACACTGAGGACTGGAAACAGCATAGAAGCTGCAGTTCTTCAATAAATCACATGAAAAGAGTCAGAGCACCAAACTATTAAAAACACATCAAGTAACCACAGTGACATGTTTCTTCATTAGCATGGAGCAGCGTGGGAGGATTCACACACACACAGAACTACAGAAATCTGGATTATTAAATGCTTCTCTTCACATTCTGAGGCTGTGAAAACATGTTTGAGTCCATGTTGAACTCCTCTCAGTGTAAATGAAGCATGCATGATGAGCCACCCTTTAAATATGGGTCAGTCTCCAGGTACAGGTGCACCTGGTCAGTCATCAGAGCCTGATTGAACACATGTGAAGCCAACTGTCGGCAGGTCAGGTCATTACAAAGGCAAATCCAAAACACAGTGATTGCCATCTGTAAAGTGTCCTGCAGCAGCTGCTCCAGGATCAGCCCGGCAGACAGCACTTTTCCAAGCCACCACCTTGGACATGAATCTAATCATGGTGGTGTAAACGTGGGTCACTGTTCACTCCAGTGTGACTGCAGATATTCACACATCAGCCGCAAGACTCAAACCACCGACAGGTGAAGTGAACAACATGATAATCTCTTTAAAATGTAATGTTCTGCTGGGAAACCTCAGGTCCTGGAATTCATGTGCAGCAGCTTGTTACGCTCCACCCACCCAAACACTGCTGCAGATCCCACATCATGACAACAGCACTACCCGATGGCAGCCCAACCCCATTCTGATCAAGCATCCATGGGACACGCAGACACCCCAGAGCCAAGTCCAATCCACAAGGGGGCCCCTTGGATCAGACTTGGCTCTGACCTGCTGAGGCACGGACACAGGACCTCTGTGGTGTCTGGAAAAAGGGGCATCAGATTCATTGACTCCTCTGGTTGTGAGCTGGGGTGGCATCACGTCTCAGACTGAGGATTGGGACCTGGGGAATTTGGAGGCCAGGTAGATGCCTTGAGCTCTTGGTCACTGTCTTCAAGCCATACCTGAGCAGTTTTTGTGGTGTGGCACGACTTGTTTCTTTTTGCTTTTTAATAATTATGACACAAAATACAGACCGACCCTGCTCTACAGGAACCAGTGAAGCGAAACATGGAAACTCTGAAAGTGGAGGTCCAGGCGCTGGCGGCAGGAATGGGATAATTTAAGTTTTTGTCAATTATCAACCCATTTGTCAGAATGAACGATGGGATTGTACGTTTGTGCAAACCATGGGTACGTTACATTTGTACATTATTATGTTGCAGATACATTGAAACTTTATGTTTCTTTACATTTAAACAATGCTGTGGTTAATGTGTGGTTCAGTTCAGGCACAAAAACCATTTGGTCCAGTTCAGAGGGCACAGGCAAAGCTGAAAACACACGAAAGCCATGGTAAGAAAACAACCACTTTTGTTTGGTTGCTAAAAATCCCCTGGAAACACAGCAATGACTAAAAAAGACACCATTTTTGTTGTTTGTTGGTCTGCAGCTCGGCAGGTGTCTCGTCTAGGTGTCACGCCATCGACCAGCCCCTCGACCTCATATGAAACGTACAAATGTAATATAGAGTCATCTGTAGTTTTCAGAAACGTACAATGCCAACATTTTCTTCTAGCAACTGGACTGGCAATATTACCCCACTGCTGATGATGACCCTGCGCGGTCAAAACCGACCAATGTATAACCACACCTTCATGATGGCTTTTAAAAACTGTCTTCCCTTCGCTGAGTGTCAGACGAATGAAGAAAGTTTTTATTTCTATGATCAGTTTTTTTATGTGAAACTGTCTGAGCACTTGGCCTCCACATTCTTCTACATCTCCTGTCGTCCTGTTTGGCAGACACAATAGTGTGTGTGTGTGTGTGTGTGTGTGTGTGTGTGTGTGTTTGTGTGTAGCTCTGATTGGAGAGAAAACGCTGATATGTGGAATTTGGGTTTCATTAGCATGAGCGTGTGTGTGAGTGTGTGTGAGTAGCAGCAGCATGCTGCTCAGCACGCCTGAGCCTCTCTCTGCCTCTCTCTGGTTGAATTACTGCCAGTATAAAGGCTCTCTGGAGGTCCGCTCTCTCTCTGCTCCCTCTGTCACTGGAGCTAACTGAGGAATAACTCATCCCTACCAGCAGGACGGTAAATCAGCCACCATGTCCCAGCATGCACAGGGGCTGCTTTCTGCAGATATGATGGCAGAGTGCGTGACGAGGACAGCATCGAAATGAGGACATAAATCATTTATGTGATCAGATTCACTGTCAGAGGGACTCCATTATTAACAACACTCACAAATCTCCATCCTAACAAGTCAGTGTGGTTATTACTGAGTCCTTAAATCTGACATGATGTGGCCAAAAGTAAGTGGACACCTCTGGTTTTTGAGTCTAACTGTCATGGTTCAGGCTCAGCCCTTTATAAGTGAAACCTTAATACAACATATGTGTGAAGCTTCGAGCGCATAAAGAAATGTTTGTTCCCAGTTTGGTGTATAAAAACTGAACTGGCCTGCAAAGAGCTCCGACCTCCTCCCCATCCAGCACCTTCATGATGAACTGGAGCAGCTGTGAGCCTTATCGCCCAGCATCAGTGTCCCACCTCACTACTGCTAATGTGACTGAATGGGAGCAGATCCCTGCAGCCAGGTTTACACATCTGGTGACACTAGAAGAACGGAGGCTGTTACTGCAGCAGATTAATGACCAAGCTTTTAGAGAGCCGTGTTCAACAATCAGGTTTCTACTTTTGGATCTGTACTGCAAACATGCTGACAATCAGCAGAGATATTTAAGGATCTATATGTTGATAACCTATTTGCTTCTTTTCAGCAGCTCTCAGAGCTGTCCTCTCTTCATGCACATCATGTTTTAGATACCTGCATGTTTGCAGTTTTGTTCACAATAAATTGTCCCTGACCTGCCTGATGACACGCCTCTACATGCTCTCCTCTCAGGCCTTTGTGACAACAGGTATGATTTCATATATTTACAATCAAGTTCAAACCTTTTCTTCAACCTCTCTGACTTCAGTGAGGGCTCTTTGGGAGGAGGATTTGGGGGAGGAGATCTCTGAGGAGCTTTGGGGGAGTATTCTTTGACATGTCCATACCTCATCTGTCTGTGTCAGAGCCAATTAAAATTGTCCATCACACTCATCGGACCAAAGTTAGACTGTTTAGAATGTATGAAAATATTGACCCTTCTTGTGGAAACTGTCATCACACACCTGCAACACGTGTGCTTATGTTTTGGTCGTGTACATCGCTGCGTAACTATTGGTCGAAGAGCTGATCAGTTTGGTAGAAATCAAGTTTTAACAAACATTCTGTGTGGGTGATTATAATCATATCTGGTCTCCTTCAGATGGATCTAACAAGATGGAAATATTTCTTTGACTTCTTGTATATTTTTTTTAAAGGCTGCTCAAACTGTCCAACGTGACTGCAGGGTTTTGTCACTGCCCCCAGCTGCTGCCGCCGTTCAACGTAGAGTTGTTCATCTCAAACAAACCTATTGTAATCAGCAATGTGTCATCAATGGAGGGTGATGCACATCAGAAGCAAACAGTGGGAGCAAGATGGTGGATCATGGGGTATGTACAAAGGCCATGTCTTAGCCACAGCAGCCGCGGGCTTGATTCAAACTCCGGCCCTTTGCTACATGTCATCTCCTCTCTCTCCCCATTTCACACTGGACTCTCCTCTCTAATAAGGGCAAAAATAATCTATTAAAATAAAGATGGCTGCTTTTTGATTTTATCCTAAACCAAGCATGGACGAACTTTTAATAATAAGAAGACAGTTCTTCACTTGACTTCTCCATCTTCCCCTCCCAACCTGAAGAATATGACACACACACTGAAGCTGTTACGATTCGACTTCAGGTCAAGGACAGCCCACTATTTTTTTGGTTCCAGCTGAGGACCAACTTTTCTGCTTATAAACCCCTTTATTTTTGGCCGGTTAAAAATTAAACAAACCAGAAGAAACCCCATTCCATGTTGGTGGAAAAGTGGTATGCAAGGCGGCTGTAGCTCAGTCCACAGGGACTTGCGCTGGGAACCGGAGTGTCTCCAGCTCAAGTCCCTGTATGGACTAAATATGGAGTGTGGACTGGTAGCTGGAGAGGTGCCAGTTCACCTCCTGGGCACTGCTGAGGTGCCCTTGAGCAAGGCACTGAACCCCCTCACTCTGACATCTCTCCATGTAATGCATGTATAGGTCCTGTTTGTGCATGTGTGTGTGTATTTCAGGCCTGTGTGTGTATGACAACACAGTAGAAAATTGAATTGGGATTAATAAAGTGTATGAAAACAATTGAAGCGGCTGTCTTCCTTATAAAACAACTTGTTTTTAATATTTCATTCATGTGCATAAACTTCAGCCGATCACTGCTGAGATCTCGTTCACTCACATGTGACACTGATGAAGTCTCAGAATAAAAGAAGCCCTAAAAAATGTTTGTGTTGGAGTTTCTAAAGACTGCAGCAGATCCTCGTAACATTCGTCTCTACTGTTACTGTGTAATTCTGTCTGTGAACATGCGTGTGATGTCATGAGTCAGTGTGTGTCTCTGTCTGACTGGGCAGAGGTTATCTAACAGCGAGCATCGTGTTGCAGGGATCAGGTTTGGAAGCGACTCCTCCTGTTGCAGCCAGCAGTTCCTGCAGCTGCTGGCAGCGCGCTGTCTGATCTTCTAAACTTACCCCATTTTAATCAAGCCTCTACGCTGCTGCTCTCCTCCTGCAGGTCATTGGATCAGATCCCAAAGTGCCCGGCTTCCTCTTCTCTGCCTCCTCTCAGTGCAGCGATCTGTCTGGAGCTTCCTCACAGCCAGACAGACGTGGCCCGGAGCTACGAGCACAGAGAGAAAGAAAGCGTATCAATCAATGAGCTGCTTTTTCTGAACATAACAACAAACTGAGACGGTGGAGGTGATGGCTCTGCCAAGAGCTGCTGCTGCTGCTGCTCTTCACTCTGAGACAGAAACACACACCTGAGGCTTGAATAGCAGATGTATCCTGATACTGTAAAACAAGCCGTGTCCTCCTTTCACAGATTCAATTAGATGTTGAGTCAATTACATAATTAGAGTTTCTGTCAGGAGAGAGTCGCAGATTACACACAGCACGCCAACAGCTTCCATACAATATGTTTATGTGTGTGTGTGTGTGTTGAATCAGTCAGAGGTGTCTTTAAAACAGCCTGCAGGTAATTATTCAATTTTATATTTCCTCTTTCACAACAGGTTAGCATGACGCATATTTAATATAAAGATAATCTACTGCAATTAAAATAAACACAAAAAAAAATAAATTGAAAAAATTAGAAAATTGTTTTTTTGAAATAAATAATAAAATAACATAAACTAGAGCTAAATCAAATAAATAAAAATTAATGAAAAAGTTTTCCCAAACAAAAAAAAACAATTAAGCAACATAATTTAAATTAAAAATAAAATAACTAAAAACTTTTCCCTTTAAAAAAAAAAAAAAAACACACACACAAACAAATTAAAAAAACAGATGTCCCTATCAAATAAACCTGAAGTGGATTAGAATTAAATAAAAAAAATTAAAAAATCAATTAGACTTTTGTGGTTATCAAATAAAAAATAAAATAAATAACACAAAATTTTACTAAATTAAATCAATTAAAATCTGAATAATTAGAGTTGTCCCAGTCAAAGCAAGAGCAATACAATTAAATAGAATAACTTAACATGAATTAAAAACAAAATTTAACAAATATCCCTGTCAAATAAAAAAAAATAGAAAAAAATAAATCTGGTGCAACTGTGATTCCAGGCTCTAGTGTACTGTGTTTTATTCGTCTTTTATCTTTAATTAAATAAATTAGACCTTTGTCCTTGCTAAATATATAATAAAATACAATAACATAAAATTCAGCTAAGTCATTAAAATTAAAAAATAAAATAACTAAAAACTTGTCCCTGTCAAAAGAAAACACACAATTAAGCTAAATCATTCATACATATACATATATATATATATATATATATATACATACACACATATATATATATATATATATATATATATATATATATATATATATATATATATATATATATATACATACACACATATATATATATATATATATATATATATATATATATATATATATATATATATATATATATATATATATATATATATACTATATATATATATATATATATATATATATATATATGTCCCTGTCAAATAAAAAAAAATACATTTAACTATAATAAAATAAAATACATTTTGTCTTTGTCTTTGTCAAATAAATACTTTTTAAACTTTACTTTTTAAATAATATTTTATAAAATAAAACATATTTGGTGCAACATGTATATTGTCTTATGTCCCTGTCGAATAAAAGACACCATTTTTAAAAAGAATAAAAAATACAAAATAAACATCAAACAAATTCATATTCATTACCAACTTTTCTTATAGTTAAAAAAAAGAAAAAACAAAAAGATCAGGTGCAAGTTGTGAATGTTACCTTTGAAATAAGGGATGAATTGAATCAAATAAAGAGGAGCAGCAGTAAAACACATCACACTCAGTGACAGAAGTGAATCTATAAAACACTGATGGACTGAAACCCAACCAATAATCCTGACACATAACTCCACAGCAGACATGAAGCTAATGTAGGCCAGCAGAATTAAAACCAAAAGAGACTGAGCTCCAATTAAAGACAAACGCAGCTCTGCAGGAAGGACGAATAAATAAAAAAACAATCCCCACCTCGTCTTTAAACACAGCGGCTCCACCAACACCAGAAACCAGAGACCAGCCTCCACCTCGTCAACACCTTCAGCCACACGATGAGAAAACCAAATGTTGTCATTCAGAGCTCAGTCACATGTTCTCTGACGTTAACACCCCCCTCTCCTCCCCTCCTCCCCCCGGGGGGACGGAGAGTGCTGTGGCTGCATCATCCAAAGCTTTGACAAGTGGCTGTCACTTAGAAATAACCCCCCACCCCCTCCACCCGCTCCTCCATCCCAGGAGTCCTGGGTGACTGACAGGGTTTCCAGTGGATCCTCCTTTCTCCTGCAGACACCATCCAACCATCCACCTCTCACATGTTGTTCGTCTCCAGATCGTCTGATTTAAAACACATTTTTAATCCTGTGAATGATCTGCAGCTCCGCTCGGCACACTGGGACACTTCTCCCCTCTCACAGAGTCACCCCGCTCTGACAATCCCACTGAAACTGATAGGCTTTCCACAGAGGGGATGAGGGATTGGTTATCGACGCCGACTGAAGTGACCCATTTATTTATTTTATTTTTCTTCTCTTTTTATCCGCCGAGCGTTTAAATCACTGAGCCAATTCCCTGCCGCTCCAGCCCGTTTCATTCACCCTCTGAAGTGTTTGTGAGCAGAGCGTGCACACTGTCTTATTACTGATCCGTGTGTGTGTGTGTGTGCTGCCTTTTAGATCCTATGCAGTGGTAGAGGAGGTGATAATGGTGTGCTCCATGCTTTTTGACACCTCCAGTGTTCCCTACAGACATAAAGGCTCACACCTCCGTCTGTCTGGTCCAGCTGTGCTGTGTGTGTGTGTGTGTGTGTGTGTGTGTGTGTGTGTAATAGACTGTCTCTCAGTCTTGTATCTCCTGAAAATGTCATCACTTCATCTTCATAAATGTAAATTATTTCTGTGCTTCCATAAACACAGATAGACTAAAGAAGTAAACACATTCTGCTCTGTGTCTGTCACCAGAATTGCTCCTGCATCTACAAACATCCTGATCCACGGGGGAGAACAGCAACTGAAAGCAACAGGATCCAGCAGTGAGAAACCTCGCACAATAAGATAAACACAGGTTTTACATTTACACTTCTCTAAATCCTATACATATAAAATATTACCATGTTAGAATCAGAATTACTTTACTGATCCTGAAACTGGGCTACGTTACAGTTGATCTTCTACAGAGAATTATAGGAAAACAGAAAATAAGAATTATGTAAATGTGCATTATGCTACAAATACAAAACACATTATGTATGTATGAGAAGCACTCGAATTACTGCACACAAATCAGTCCAGCATCTCTGACAGTGCAAACATGGACGCTTCACACACAGAAGATCTATACAATCAGCACAGCTTCAAGACAGTGACATTTGTGTGAAATTGTCAGAAATAGTGTATGAATACTGGAGTTATGGCCAAAAACATGTTTCTGTGAGGTCACAGTGACCTTTGACCTATGCAGGCTTGCAATGGTATGAGATTCTTGCAGTACTATAACCGTCTCAGAAAGTATCGCAGTTTCACAGAATCACAGAACTGATCTTATTATCAGTCAGGATGATCCTTACAGGGTGAAAACAGAAGGGTTACTGTCACGTTTAATCACTGTAGCTGACACTGAAACATTTTGTTAATGGAAGTTTGTGTAAAATGTCTCCTCTTAGAAAATAACTCAGATAAAGAAGAGATTCACCATCCAGCTGTATTTTTTTTTTCCAGTATCACAGATAATCAAATGTACACAGTCTGATAACTGTCAACTTTTATATCACGGTATACCATAAAATGACCTCCCTGAGCTCGACTTCACTTGTGATTCTACTGCTGTTTTGCAGCCAACAATCGAGCATCAGATTTCAGAGCTCAAACTCCCACAAATAAACAATGATGAATAACCTCTCATATGATGGTTTCCAAAGGGAAGTAGTTCATGAAATGACTGTCACCAGGAGGGGGCGATGGTCTGCGTGACCGCTCGTCGGGACGCCCGCCAAACCACAGACGTCTGTTTGAGACCAACAAACAACAAAACTGGTGATGTTTAGCAAGTCATCAGTTTTTCTTGCAGCTTTTTAGCCACCAAACTTTGGTGTTTTTTTAGTGACATCACTGTTTCTCCTGCCGGCGTGGCGCCTCTGAAAGTGGATGTTTTTCACTAAGATGTTGCTGCATTTCCAGCAGAGACTCTGTCCCCAAAACTGGGTATTTTGAGCCAAAGCATGATCTTTTCCAATCCATAACTGAGTGTTTTTTGTGCCTTCACCACACGCTGACCTCAGCATTGTTCAGACATGATGGTATCATACAAATGTAACATATGGGTGGTTTGTGGTTTACAATTTTTTTTTTTTTGATGACTGAATAAATAAATACAGAATATTAACAATGTGAAAATGTGCACAATTTAGAGCTAGCGGTTTCTAAAAGTTATCCTAATCATCTGCCCTGATGTGTGTTTAACAGCATCACAAACTGTACAGTCTTCATAAATCAGAGGACAGAATCAGCACCTCTCCCACACAGAGCCAAACCAGTATAAAGGGCTCAGCGTTAGTCAGGACTCTGTCAGGTGGCACAGAGGTTTGACTTAACGATATTTAAACCCCCTTAAAAGCGACATGGAGTGAATGTGTTCACCTCCCACCGACGTATGCTGTGTCTCAGCAGGAGTCTGAATCTGAAGCTGCGTGCTGCGTGCCAGAAAGACAGGCTAACGTTAGCACAGCTGGAGGGCACGGCAGGAGTGTGGCAGACATGCCAGAGCTCACTGTGAGGCTGAGACTGGAAAGGACACGCAGTCAGACAAATGCATTTAAATTCTTTCTTCTTTTTGCCTCCAGTTAAAACCTTTATCTTCACCAGCCCATGGTTTCAAACTTAAAAATGGAGCCTTTGGAAACAGTTACAGAGGAGCGATACGTTTAAGAAAATCTGCTCTATTTACAGAATTATGAGAAAAGATTTCTGGAAAAAAAATCTGCTTTTTTTTTTATACATTAAAACTTCTGAATGTAACATTCAGAGCATTAATATAACAGCGAACCACTGTTTGCTATGTAAAGATATACAGAGGCATGATGGCGTCCTGAGCAGAGAATACAGTCCCTCTGTATGTGCTGTAATCTGAGCCTCTCTGTGGTTTGTTCTACAAAGCTGATCCAACATGCCTGAATCCCACTGGCTAGCTCATCGCCACCACTTTGCACTGCTCTCATATGGCGGTACAGTAACTACTGATATTGGGATGCTGTCAATGCGGAAGTGTAGTGCAAACCCACCGTTAGCTCTGTATGTATATACAGTACAGGCCAAAAGTTTGGACACACCTTCTCATTCAATGCGTTTTCTTTATTTTCATGACTATTTACATTGTAGATTCTCACTGAAGGCATCAAAACTATGAATGAACACGTGTGGAGTTATGTACTTAACAAAAAAAGGTGAAATAACTGAAAACATGTTTTATATTCTAGTTTCTTCAAAATAGCCACCCTTTGCTCTGATTACTGCTTTGCACACTCTTGGCATTCTCTCCATGAGCTTCAAGAGGTAGTCACCTGAAATGGTTTTCACTTCACAGGTGTGCCTTATCAGGGTTAATTAGTGGAATTTCTTGCTTTATCAATGGGGTTGGGACCATCAGTTGTGTTGTGCAGAAGTCAGGTTAATACACAGCCGACAGCCCTATTGGACAACTGTTAAAATTCATATTATGGCAAGAACCAATCAGCTAACTAAAGAAAAATGAGTGGCCATTATTACTTTAAGAAATGAAGGTCAGTCAGTCCGGAAAATTGCAAAAACTTTAAATGTGTCCCCAAGTGGAGTCGCAAAAACCATCAAGCGCTACAACGAAACTGGCACACATGAGGACCGACCCAGGAAAGGAAGACCAAGAGTCACCTCTGCTTCTGAGGATAAGTTCATCCGAGTCACCAGCCTCAGAAATGGCAAGTTAACAGCAGCTCATATCAGAGACCAGATGAATGCCACACAGAGTTCTAGCAGCAGACCCATCTCTAGAACAACTGTTAAGAGGAGACTGTGCGAATCAGGCCTTTATGGTCAAATAGCTGCTAGGAAACCACTGCTAAGGAGAGGCAACAAGCAGAAGAGATTTGTTTGGGCCAAGAAACACAAGGAATGGACATTAGACCAGTGGAAATCTGTGCTTTGGTCTGATGAGTCCAAATTTGAGATCTTTGGTTCCAACCGCCGTGTCTTTGTGAGACGCAGAAAAGGTGAACGGATGGATTCCACATGCCTGGTTCCCACTGTGAAGCATGGAGGAGGAGGTGTGATGGTGTGGGGGTGTTTTGCTGGTGACACTGTTGGGGATTTATTCAAAATTGAAGGCACACTGAACCAGCATGGCTACCACAGCATCCTGCAGCGACATGCCATCCCATCCGGTTTGCGTTTAGTTGGACGATCATTTATTTTTCAACAGGACAATGACCCCAAACACACCTCCAGGCTGTGTAAGGGCTATTTGACCAAGAAGGAGAGTGATGGAGTGCTGCGGCAGATGACCTGGCCTCCACAGTCACCGGACCTGAACCCAATCGAGATGGTTTGGGGTGAGCTGGACCGCAGAGTGAAGGCAAAGGGGCCAACAAGTGCTAAACACCTCTGGGAACTCCTTCAAGACTGTTGGAAAACCATTTCAGGTGACTACCTCTTGAAGCTCATGGAGAGAATGCCAAGAGTGTGCAAAGCAGTAATCAGAGCAAAGGGTGGCTATTTTGAAGAAACTAGAATATAAAACATGTTTTCAGTTATTTCACCTTTTTTTGTTAAGTACATAACTCCACATGTGTTCATTCATAGTTTTGATGCCTTCAGTGAGAATCTACAATGTAAATAGTCATGAAAATAAAGAAAACGCATTGAATGAGAAGGTGTGTCCAAACTTTTGGCCTGTACTGTATATAAATGCACGGGTAAAAATGAGCTCCACGTGGGTGGGCAGTGGGTGACAACAAAACTCCATTTTTTTATTTTTCAGAATAAAACACAGTAAAAAGATGTGCAGTATATGTGTCATATTCTGACAGCTCCTTTTATTTTGAAAGTCAGTGACACCAGTGTAACCTTTGACCCCGTGGTCACATTGGTCACCGACGTGGAGGACTGCAGCCATGAAACTCTGCAGCCCTGAGGATGAGGTGGCAGCCTACATGGAGTTCAAGACACCCAAGACCCCTTTGGTCATGGCAGTTGTTTAACTTTATAGCGTTATTTAGCCTCCTTAGCGACAAACATGGCTCATACCAGTGGCTGCGTCAGGTTGTCTTATTTCCCCAGATACCACTACCTTTGTGCTAGCTTAAAAACAGAGCACCCCACAGCCTTTTAAAGACATTGATATCACCCTCCAATTATTTGGAGGAGCGGCAGTGGTGGAGCCAGCAACTGTATCAGGGTGGCCGAGCCCCCCGCTGGCTTCCCCTGATGGGCACCACTGTACTCCTGAGTGCCAAAATCTGAAAGCATGAGCCTTGGCAGCGTTTGGAAAACACTGAGAAAATCCTGCTCAGTCACAGCTGAGTGTTGTGAGGCAGTAAAGTTAAGAGGAAAACTTTTAAATGCACCTGTAAATGTCTGTAACTGTCCTCCTTTTCTACACTGCGTTTTACAGCAGGTGCTCCACTGAGTCCATCTGGGAGTGCGTTAAATTCATCACTATGAAAAAACTGGTAAGTGCAGTTTTATCTGTATTTTATTACCAAAGGAAATCCTCGTGGTAATACTACAAACGTGTGGGTGTAAACGTGCCTGAGGTCACAGACACGCTGTTTCCCACTCAGCATGTGGCAGAGGATGGCAGGCTGCTGTCCGCACACTGTGTGCCGGCGTGCAGTCTGGACTCAGACACGACGCAAACACCGACGGCTGCTGTGATATTTCACTTTGAACAACAGTGAGCCTGGAGCAGTGGCCACCGGGCCAACACTGAAATACGGCCGGCTGGCTTCTCTTTTATGAGCCCCTGAAGCCACAGGAACAACAGCCTGCAACAACAGGGGAGAGACGAGGGAGCGGAGCGTGTAAATGTCAGGCAGGCAGGTGAGGCCAGGAGGCTCCACAGGTGAGGTCAACATCAAATATAAAACGTACACTAATAATAATAATAAACTTTATTACAGACTCAGTGGTCCAGCTACGAGCAAGACAAAACATATAAAAGATATAAAAGACACAATAAAAGAACGATACTCAACATATTCACAGTGCAATATGTACAAATCACTTAAAAAAAAAAAAAAGTCAATGACCTCAGAGGAGACAACTATACCAATGCTTCCATATCATGGACAGATAGCGTGTAGTGCTTAATTTGATGCTAGTCAATGCCATGATATTACAATTCTCTGAGTTGTTCAGCCGACATATAAATTTATACATAAAATTTCTCAGTGAGGCTTGCAGCGTATTAACACCTGCAGCCACAAACATCTCGCTGGCGCTACACCAACGTGATCTTCCCAGCAGAATTCTCAAGGCATCATTGTACGCTACCTGGAGTTTACGCAGGCTTGCTTTGCTGTAATTAGACCACAAGTGGGCAGTATAGAGAGGAGTGCAGTGTGCTCTGAACAAAGCCACCTTCACTCTATCTGTACATGCACCAAACTTGCGAAGCAAACTATTTGCTTGAGCATATAAAGCACGGCATTGCCTGTAAATGTCTTGGTCATCCTTCAACTGGTCTGTAATGAGATGCCCAAGATACTTAACTTTGCTCATAACTCTCAACTTCTTACCTGCCAATTTGAATGTAGGAAACATTAGACATTTGTCCTCCTTTGTTCTACAAATCATGACCACACTCTTACCTGTTTTAAATTTCATGTCATGGTCAACACCATATTGAGAGCAGACATTAAGAAGCTGCTGGAGACCAGCACTACAGGGACTAAAGACCACGAGGTCATCGGCATACATAATATGATTCACCAACGTATTGCCTATCATACACCCAGTGTTACAGGTGTTCAGGTCGATAGAAAGGTCATCAACATACAGATTAAAAAGAATTGGAGAGAGGATTCCACCTTGTCTGACCCCATTCCTGACCCCAAAAGGGGCAGAGACACAGTGACCCCATTTTACCCGCATTGACTGGTTGGCATACCAGTAGGACAGAATTCTCAGAATACATTTAGGTACACCTCTGCTACACAATTTGTCGAATAACTTGAAATGGTTGACCCGGTCGAAAGCTTTTGAGGCATCAATAAAGCTCATTAAAACTGAGGAATTCTTATCTCTATACGTATTGACAATTTCCTTTAAGGAATATATGGCCATGTCTGTGCCATGCTTAGCTTTGAAGCCAAATTGGTTATCAGTAGAAGAAATAATCTCCAGAATTCTGTCCAACAGGATGCTTTCAAAAACTTTAGACAGTACACTGGCAAGGGCTATTGGTCTGTAGTTATCAGAGCAGCCAACTTTACCAGATTTGTCCTTGATCACCGGAACTAACAAGACAGATATCATTGTATCCGGCAAGAAACCATGAATTAAAAAAGCATTGAAACAAATGGCAATGTCACTGTCTGTATTTAAATCCATCTGCATGACATTCAGCTCAGACTGTGACACGTTCAGGCCCGCCGACAGACTCCATACCTCCACACTGCACTCCTGGTTTAATGGATATAAACCAAATCTATTTCAGAGTATCCAGCATTTATCCCTGGTAAGCTGGAGGGCTTGTTGTCAAAGTTTGTTGGCAGAACTTCACCACAGAAACTTCCTCATAATCCACTTTTTCGCTGTCTATCTGTACGCTCAGCATTTTGACACTTTTGGCAAAATATGGCCAAACACACTGACGCCAGCAGAACTTCAGAGCCTGGAGACGGCGACATGGTGATACAGAGAAAGTGTGTCTAGAAATGTTTTGGAAAATCAGAGACTGTTTGGAGCATCCTGAACGAGCTTATGGAGAGAGAGGACGTGGATCATGGTGCAGGAAGACTTAGTTAAGTAGGTGAGTGTGGAAACATCGTCTCTGAAGCACTTTAAAAAACTGTAGTTACAAAACAGTTTAGAGAGAAAAAGATGACACTGTGTATAACAACAGGGATGAAACTTACAGGAGTGTGTCGACTAATATTTGAATGGCCTTTTAAACTGTGTTGTCAGTCTGACGACAGTCACAGATCGCACACAAACAAAACTCATTCAGGGTGAAATCACCTTTAACGGACCCTTCACTCTCTCTCTACATGTCTGGTTTGGGCATAAATATATTTGAAGCTGGGACAGGCAGTTTCATTCTTGCATCGTTGGGCAAAAACCCCAAACTAAACTTTGAGCATGTTGTAATTCAAGTGGTCTGAGAGAAAACTAGACTTTTGCACCTTATCTTTTTAGACTATAGAAAATCTAACATGTGATGGGAGACTTTGACCAATCACAGCTCATTTCAAAGAGAAGGCGGTGTTCCTCTTGGCTGTTCTACAGATGCAGATGCATGTTCATGTCCCTTCAGTCTGATTCAGTGGAGGGAAAGTTGTTGTCAGTGCTGGACTGTCTACATTGCAGAGCGGACTGATCAAATGACAATAAACTCAATAAAACACGTCAGTATCAGTGAAAGATAAAGAGAAAATGTTTTTGGCTCTGTTAGCCAGAGCCAAATGCTAATGGCTGCCACTTTTCCAAAGATGGAAAGAGAGACAGACCCCCAGACTGCAGTCGCAACAACCAGCCATCACAAACCCCGCCTCCATCACACCAGACAGCCCCGACTCCCCGCCAGATCAGCAAACGTTAAGCTGCTGCCATTACACAGGTTAGACTGGCACCAGTCCTCTGTGACACCCAGCACTGGTGGGTTTGAGCTGGCCTAATTAGAGCCGCTACAGCCGTCGACTAAAAGTCAGACTTTAGCGTTGCTGCCTGCTCCCCTCCTGAGGAAGGAGCGAGGCGGAGGGACCGTGGGGCGGCTGGCTAACTAATTCTTGTCTCATCTGTGGTCTGAAAAATACAGAGGGAGAGAACGGGGCGAGGAGGGGCTGAGTGAACGTGCTGTGTGCAGCTCTACAATTATATAAGGTTGAATATATTAATGTATGGGAAACACTGGGTTACTGTATGAAGCGCATGCATGTGCCTGTGGTCATCTGATGGGAGGGGCTTAGGACAGAGAGGGAGGAGCTGCAGGAGGAGGGTGTGTTTTCAGATTTCCAGATTCCTGCCTGCCCCAGTTTTAAATGCATCAAAATCTTTCAGGGTGTATATAAGTCTCATACATCCTGCAGTTCTGCATAAGTAAACTCTCTGTCTGACGGCTCACCTGTGCCCCTGCCTCTCAGTGCGTAAATCATCTATTAATCCTGCAGTTTACATCTTTATGCCCGTGAAAGTCTATCACATAAAGCTCCAATCCTCCCAGCGTCATCTGAGCTCAGCGTCACTCAGTCTATTGATTGAGATGCTTATCTGCAGTGTCTCACATAAAGAGACCTCACCGCCATTATCATTATAGATTTCTGCATACAGGCAGGATTTGTGACGGGAAGTAACATTGCTGTTGTATTGCAGCTGACATGTCCGGCACACATGTAATCAAAATAATACATTTAAGGCTTAAACTTACAGGCGAGCGTTTATAAGTGGCACAAACACAAATAATTCATGTTGCTTTCAGCTGAAATTGTGATTAATGTTGTTACAGTTAAAGTCTGTTACATGCAAAATACAAAGGGTATTAGCTTTATTTTCTCGATTAACACTATAAATCCAATATTTTGAGTTTGTTTCTTTATGACTCTGTTGACACGACAAAATGAGCACTTTAAAGAAATCACTTTGAGCTCTGGGAACTTCATAACATGAGAATCTGTCAACTTTTTTATATTTGCAGGCTTAAAAATGAACTGATGAATTACAAACATTTAATAATGAATAAAAAACCTTCCAGATTTTTATGTAATCGAGGGCAGTCAAGCTGAACCACTCTACATCTGACACTCCATCACTGTGACACACACACACACACACACACACACACACACACAAGGCCCAGCAGGTAATAAGAAACTAGTATCCTAATGAAGTGAAGTGGCTCTCCATCTCCTGTCAGGAGGACGGACGGAGGAGAGGGGAGAGGTTAGAGCTCTTGAGGATCAGCGGAGGCTCAACATTAAATGCTACTTGACAGATTAGTTTACTAAACTGATGCAAATGAAGGCACGAGGACAGAATCAGAGAAGCAGGGAAAGAGGGACGAGGACTGAAGAAGCATCTGGATGCAGCAGCTGTAGGATGTGAAGCGTCCATGTGTGCTGAAGAAAAGCAGCATGTCTGGTGCTTTAAGGGTTTTGGATATCGTCAAGGTAAACTGATGGTTTACTGGAGGGAGACGCAACACACTGTTGTCTTTGAATTAGATAAAAAAAGAAATGAGACAAAACTTTCTTCATGCCGAGGGAGACTGTTGTGCGTGTAAGTCTCTAGTGTGGGCAGGTGGATCGATACCAGAATATCAATACACTCGATACTGCGGTTTGACTTTAAAGATCAATCCTAGCATTAACAGGACTGATACCAAAAAACAAGGATCAATTTCTCTCTTCTTGATCCTTGATTTGTATTTAAAGGATAAAGCTGTGCAAACAACGCTCTGTTGTCGTGAACACATCTAGTGCACGTACTCTTTACCTCTAAGTCATCGAAATCTGGTGCTTGGACAGCAACTTGCAGCGCCAGAAACCAACGAAAAAACGCATCCTTTAACGTTGGCATGATAAGCAGGTCGGTTGCTGTTATAGTTAAACAGCGCCCGGCGGTGTCAGCGGGAAACACGGCAGTGTCAAGGATGAAAGTTAAGGCGGCGAAAGTTCGACTGGGATGGGTCCAACAACCACCAACTTTCACCTGAGAGAGCGGTGTGTCCCGTAAGACTGTAAAGCCAAACTCTGCTCTTTTTTCCTAAACCAAACCATGTGTGTGTTATTGAAGGATAAAAAACAACATTTCCTGTGAGAACAGAAGTGTATTTTGAAAACAGACAATGCATGTAACAGGCTGAAGTTGACACGGCGTCCCAGGACATCAACAACCAACACACCCAGGGTACCTTGGACATCGTATGTGGACGTGGAAAGTCCATGACCAGACGTGGACATGTGACGAGGTCGCAGCGAGGATGTGTTGGTTGTCTGCACTCAAACGTCTTACTCCAGACCCAGCAGCCTTGTCTTAGTTTCACTTTTACCCAATGTTGGTGTTAAGAGGACAGTAAGCTCACCTCCCAGCCCTCCTGTTTACAGAGGCGGACTGACACCAACCCTCAGTCATATTATGAACATGGCCACGTGCACATCTGCCTGACCTCAGCTGGCCACAGATGTTCAATGCAGAAAGTATGTCCAAGCCTAATTACTTTTATCCGATACATAAAAGTAGTGATCATGTTTTAGGAGTGCAAAAATAAATTGGCAGAGTTCTCCTTAAATACAGCATCACCAACAATAAGGCCTGGGATTAATGGGAATCAGCCAATTTAAACTGGAGGAAGAGGTTTTAAAATCTAAAATCTGGGGCACACTGCTGGATCAGGGCAAAAAAAGTATTCTGTAAACAATCCTAAGGTTTGAAAACACTTGTTTGGACTTTAAATCAATCAGTATACCAATATCATTGTTAACTGCTTAAATCTGAATGTTTCTGGTGCTTGTGAGCAACAGAATATGTCACAGAGTCCCACACTCGGATGCACTAGCTCGGAAATGACGCCTTTCCCATTTTTAAGCTCTGATTTCCTCCCATAAATGAACACAGCATTAGCATTGATAATGAGAGTAATAAATGGGGAACTGGGTCTCAATTAACAGAGAAAGGTTGTGAAATGAAAAGAAAAAAAAAAACAGCTTCCAGCTTCTGCTATTTTTGCATACGAGTTTCTTCAAAGGCAACATTCATCATTTCCATTTTTTCCCTCTCAGACACATTCCCACACACACACACACACACACACACACACACACACCTCCTGTTTCCCATCAGCAAGTGAAATGTGGGTTAATGAGGCACCACCTGGGGGCACTGTCAGCAACACCTCCACCACCAGGCTCATCAGAGGGAGGAGAGGCATGAGAGTGGGCGGGGGCCTGCGAGACACCGAGCACGGGCAACATCAAAGGTGGAAGTGTGGAAGAGTGCAGTTAATTAGGCTGAATGACTGTGGTATGTGCTGAACTACAACTCCCAGGGGAGACGGATACAGTTGTACAGTAGAGACGCGTTACTACAGCCGCTGAGAGCTGAGGCTCTGCAGGAAGCTCAAATGAAATGAAGTCACAGTTACTGTAGATGTGAGGAGAGTCGTAGCAGGAAGCAGCGTTAAAACATAAAAGCAGGTGTTTAAACAACACTGGGTGAAATCTTACATCCTGCTCACTCAGAAGTCATCGACACAGCGAGGGTCCTGACTCAAAGGCTCCAGCTGTTTGCTTCTTGAAGCCATATTGCCTGATGCTCAGAAACTATTTGATGCACACTCCAGCTTCAGCATGTTTCTTTACGTCTGACTGAGAAACAGTGGGCCGAACAAAGGGAGGCGGGACTTGTATCGGTCAACTCCAGGCTCCCAGGAAGTCTCTAGTGCGCCTGCTCTATGGGCGACACAGAACAGAAGCAGTGCTGATTATCGGGGTCATTTTATACACAGCAGTTGAACTTTTTATGGCTTCAAGCAAAACACACCAACTTTCACAGGAATGAACAGGCTCTCACTGTGAACACTGTGTCCAGGTCTCTTTACATACAAGGTCGATTCACATCCTGCCATCAGCTTTCAGCTGGAGTGTGGCTGTGTGACACACATCTGGTTTCGCCAGGTCCGTTTGTGTTGCTGGTTTCCTGCATCCATCACAGTAACTTGTGTGGTTGAAGACCACATGGTGTCCATTTTGTGTAGTGGGGTAGTGGCAGTTCATTTTGTTGGATCTTGGCGTGTTGCTGTTGGCATGGCAGCAACTTTGTAGCTGGTCTTCTGCAATGATCCTTTTGGCATGTGGCTCCTGCACTCCATGTTTGTGTTGGTCACCTGTGTTACTGAATGCAGTAACTTTGGCTTTGTGGTGGTTTTCTTTTCACTTCATGGTAGCAGCCATTTTGTACCTGGTGCGAGTGGCACCCACTGATTCGGCTGCTTGTGCAGCTGCTGCTTATTCTTGACCTCAGTGGCAGCAGCTCAGTTGTCCCAGAATTCAGACTTTCTGTCAGCAGTAGTCTCATCTGTTGTGACTTCATTACTCTGTTGGCTTCATATTGAAGATGTGTTTGCATGTAGTGCCCTCAGCATCACTGTTCCAGGCTGTAGTGTATTTGGATTAGCTTCTGACTCTTTTGATCTGTGTGTTTTTGATCTGTGTGTTTAGCTGTGTTTAACTTTAGCCCTGGTAAGTAGCACTCATCTCCACTCTGTTAAGTACACTCATTTCAATGAATAAATAGTATTTGTCACTGGTGTAATAGTCATGTGTTGAGCTTCAACTGCCTCAGTACTTGCATGTGATTGCTGTGATGTGCGTTTACATGCAGCTTGAGAAAATCAAATTATTGTCTTAGTCCAACTGAAACCAGACTTTTAAATGCATGTAAACAGCTTAGTCCGACTGAAATTAGACTATCCGTAGCTCGACTAACACACCTAGATAATTCCATTGAAAATCAAACTATTGCTGCATGTATCCACTTAGTCCGACTGGAGTCAGACTCGGCGTTCTGCACATGCACCGGACGAGGAAACTACATTCATGCTCCGACAGCTAAAGGAGCTAAACATGTTGAAGGTTATGGATGGTAGGAAAACGAGAAACGTGGATTTATTTAATTTAATTTATTATTCCTCTTCAGGTCAACAGGAAGTAGTTCAATACGCACTATATTAAAAAGGACACAGCGCCACCTATGGAGGCGGAGTCAGACGTACTTGGTCAGAAATTCGATTTTCTCTTCTGTATGTATACTCAGACAAGACAAGAAGTCCGACTTGACCGATTAGCCAAGCTATGAGCTTAGCTCCACTACTGCGTGCATGTAAACGTACTGAGTGTTACAACCTATTTATTCATTGTTTTAAGGGTTAGCGTGTTACGGCTGTATGTGCTCTGTGCTGATGTCCCTTTTCCTTCCATTGCAGATCTGCCCAGATGTGCTGTGTTACTTAACGAGGTGTATTGCACCTGGCATGAAGGAGGCACTTACGAGCTCCTGTACCAACAGCAGAGGAGAGAGGCCTCTGGTGTGGGCACTGCTGCCTCTCAGCCTGGGATTTTTATTGTCTTGTTTGCTTGTTTATTTGTTAATAAACCCTATGGATTTCAGTGTTTATGTGGTTATTTTTGGTCAGTGGTCATAGGGCCGCCCAAGGGTGAGGCGTAACATCGGCATACTAGTTTCTGCTTTCCTTCCTGTCTCAGTCAGAGACACTCAACACAAACAACATCAATAAACGCTGCTTGTAAACCAAAAAAAAATACAATGTCTGCGAGTCTTACAGGTTTCTGAGAACTGTGTGTGGCTCTAATGATCACTGCTGTGAGCCACTTTGCTCAGCTTCAACCACTTTCCAAAAAACGCCAGCCTTCATGTGTTGTGGATTCACAGAATCAGGAGGACGGTGTGTTCAGTGACCCAACACACTGAGGTTTGCAGCTGCAGACTTTTTTGGTTTACATGCAGCAGCTATTATTGTTGTTGTTTGTGTTGAGCGACTCTGACTGAGACGGGAAGGACAGTGGAAACTAGTATGCCGACCCCTAGCAAAACCAGACGAGCGTCACTGTACTTGTGCACTGAGCCTATTAATGGCAGTAACTCAACAACTGGGCCAACAAAGGCAGTGAAGAAGAAGACAAGTTCACTAAACAATAAAACTGGTTTGGCGATTGTTCGAGGAGGAAGTAAAATGTATTCAACATTTTTGTTCGACCTGAAGCATAAACACACATTTTGGTGAGGAACACTGAGGGTAAACAGAAAATGTGTTTCAGGAAAACTCCTCAGGGCACCTTCAACCTTCAGCATCAACTATCTCCACAGGCATCGACACATTTCCCACGTGGTCTCTCCAGAGCCTGCCGTAATCCTCATGTGTGGTAACATTTTTAGGAGGAACACGTCAGCTTCAACAGGAGCTACATGTGTGAGCTCAGAGGCTGCGTTTGTCAGAGAGAATGCTAACTGTGTCAGACACACTCCATTATTCAGTTAAACGCACTACAAAGGTTTATAATAAATGACAAATGTGTCTTTACAGCAGGCAGTACAGAGAACCTCCAAAACAACCTGCACTGTTGTGTCCTTCTCCTTCTGTTGTGCTCCGGGTCATGTGTGTCTCATCCATATTTCATGTGCTGGGAGGTGGAGGTGTTGCAGATGAATTATACAGACAGCAGATGACCTGAGAGCAAACACCTCGCTTCCTTTGCATGAGGTTTTCCATGAGCTCCGCTGCACATATTCAAAGAAAGACAAAGGAGGGAGTCTTTCCCGCCGTGGAGCGACGCTTCAAAGGAGCCAATTCATGCAAATGATGACCGCGGCTATCATGTGATATGAGGCCTTGTAATAAAGATAAAGTGCTGTGGAAAGAGCGGCGCTTTGAAGTGATACAGGGAGGGTCTGATATCCCTCTGAGAAATGTGGGTTATTATTCCTGATCTGTTGTTATTTTAAAGTGTTCTTCAGGTTTATTGTATTATTCATTTATCTTGTTACACGTCCTGTTTGTTGTTCCACCCATAATTTCTCTTTCCTGCCAGACGTGCCGCGAAGTGACTGCCATTAAGAACGTCCTTTTATTCCAACCTTTTTATTTAACCTTGGAGTCATGCTCTAGAGAACAACAGGAGATACAGCGTACTTGTGTTATAGACAGCTAAATATCAAATATCAACACTTGAAGCATTTGAGTGTGAGTTCCAAAAAT